>VYXD01008368.1:2543420-2587616 GCA_013397195.1 Hylia prasina
AAAAAAAAAACAAAAAGGCAGCCCTGAACCTTAAGACTACTGAGCTGCTGGGTGGCACCAGGCAGGTCGCTGCAAACAGAACCTGTCAGGAAGCCCTGGTGGAGCAGAAGTGCAAAAGTGCTCTCCTCCCTGCTAACGGGATGCTGCAATGGAGGGCAGTCTATTAAAAATGTTGTCATGAGCCAACAGCGTGGTGATGATTAAATCTTGCTAAGCAAAAATAGAGTTTGTCTATTTCTGAGGAGAAAGCTAAATTTGATGCTAAATTTGATGCTGCCTTCTGGACAGCACTGGAGTCCTAGAAGCCACCACCATGGTTTCTCCAGTACCTCCAGACCCTGGGGACCTGGGGAGCCTTCACAGATTCAAAGCACTTCCATGCCACCTTCTGCCTGTCACCACAGTTCCACTTTTTCTGACTCACAGCAGCCTAGGCCATTCCAGATAACACCTGTCCCTCTAAACAAACAACAACAGCTTCCCTGATTTCAGAAGGATCAGGATTGGACCCCTCCAGCATCAGACAGGTGACGGGAAGACTTTCAAATTCACCTCTCCCCAAGGAAAATCTTGACTAGCCCTGTCAAAAGGTTTCTCATTCTACTTGAGCTCATTTCACATTTTCATGCCAAGGGACAATTAAGCCTTATAAACAAATTTATCATCTGGTGCCCAGGATGGCATGTCTTGTTTGTCCTCCCCCAAGCAAGGAGTACAGCAAGTTCCACAGTGGTGTAGAAGATGACACTGCAGAAGGTAATCTAAATTTAACTCCCTTTTCTACCTCCACTTTGAAAGTTCAGCAACCTCTTTTTTTTGTGCTTCTCTTTAATCAGCAGCTGTCCTCGTCTGTCGGGGGGAGGGGGGAACACGGACTGGGACACCATTGCCACTCCCATATTCCCCAGCAGCAGCTCCATGGATATTTGACAGAGGAAAAACTCCCCTGGCTTTTGGCCTCTTTGGCTTTGGAGCCCAACACATGAAAATATATAAGGAAAGGAATATACTTTTTCCATAGTGAGTTCACTGAATGCCTTTTTTAGTAGCAGTTTTAATAGTAATTTCAGTACTTCAGAAGAGAGAGAAAAATCACATAAAATTCTTGCAAATGCTAATTTGAAACAGGACAAAAAAAATATAAAGAGGAAACTAAAAAAAAAATAGAAAAGCAGAACAGACACCCCTTGCCACCCAACATCTAGACAGCTTTCAGCAGTGTCAGAAAAAGAAATCCATTTTGCACATGCCAGAACCGCTCAGTGACCACCACTGCTGTCTCCTGTCAGTCCAGCCCAGAGTGGTTTTCCAAATGAGAACCTCATTCTGTGTGTCCTCTCCACAACTGGGCTGTGAGACTACACACAAGCATTACTTATTTTTACACCAACTTAAAGGCACTGTCTAAAACTTCTGTTTAAGGGTAAGCACATGCCTGATTTCCCTAAGAGAAAACAAGCAACGAAGTAATTTCCTGGAGGATACAAAACATCAGCACTAACTAGCATCAGCCAGGCAATGGGATTTTCCAGCTTTTGTGCTCTTGGATCAAACAAACTCTCAACCTTTGCTTTTCCAATTCTATCGACAAACACCAGTGATATAAAAGGGCAGCATTCTGTTTTAGTAATCTGGTCTGTGGCCTTGCATTGGCCTTTGAAACATCTGATTTGGGCTGTTGCTATCCAGAGCTCTGGACTAGGCAGATCCCAGGGCTGAGCCAATGCAGCAGTTTCTAAATCCCTACTGTCAGAAGGAATCTAACTTTAACCACCCGCCTCTCCCCAAGCACACACTCAAAAGGCAAAATGTCATTCTAGATCTAAGACAAGTTGTGAAGGACTATCAAAAGCAGTAACTTGGCGGAAAAGCAAAGGCATCCTAATTTATGCGTGAATTTAGCAATCCTGGAAAGACTAGCACAAAAAAGGTGGTTTGCAAGCAGGCATTACCACATTCGACTGCAGCAGGAGCAGCCACCCTCTCTTGCAGTCCCTGAGTGACAGCGGCCAGTAACATGCTCCACAACTCTGCTATAGCTGACTACAGAAAAAAACCCTGTAGAGGGACAGAAAGAAAAAAAAAAGAGCTGGACAAGATAGCTCATATCCTTATAAAACCCTGATCAACACCCTTAGAACCTTTGCAAAACACCTAGGTTCTCCTAATCGTTGCAATTGCTTTGCATATACCAACTGGTATTCTTTTACCCCCTCCTCTTTTTTAAAGTGTGAGTTCTTGCCCCAAAGCTCTGCCTGGTGGCAGTAAATTTCATAGACAGTGGTCATGAAAAAATAGTTTCTTTCATCAGGAATGAATTCACCACCTTCTAATTTGACTTTCATATTATTAGCAGGTGGGAACAGAAGTCCTCATCCATCTTCTCGCCCATTCATTACTCTGTACCTGTTAGCTATCTTCTTATAAAAGATATCAATCTTCCCTATCCTCTTAATGTAAAATCTTTTCCCAAAGCCTTCAGCTGCTCATCATCCATTTCCAAAACCCTTCTAATTTTCTACTGCTGTCTGCTTGGGGGAAACCAGAGCTGAAATAATAATTATTTTAATGAAAGCAAGAGCAGCTCTAAGGCAGGCTCAGCATGGGTCCACTTCCTTTATATAAACATGGAATTTAAGATCTGCAAAGGCTACACAGGAGTGTGTCCATCCAAGATAAAATGAACAAAACACACACAAGTTTTGTGTGTTTGTTCACACAGTTCCTCAGTAGATGACCCTCTTGAGGGCTCTGAAAAGTCAGCACTAATGTCAGGACAGATTATGGGTTCTACATTACTTTCAAAATTTGTTTGTTTAGGCAGCCACCAACCATCCTTTTTTGGTGTGTCAGCATGGATCCCACCACAGAATAATGGTGAGCAGGTTTCTACTGGAAAAGAGGGAGTATTACCAGTGTGTAATACTGCTCCAGAATATGCCACCTGCCCAAACATGATGTCAAGCAAAGGATGCTGCTCAGTACCTTCACGGGCCAACACTGTGCCTCATGACCTCAGATATAACATGCAAGTGAAGCACATGATGAAAGTTGTTTGGGCCATTTTAGAGTCACTTCCCATGTTTGATGGGAGATGCTTGCAAGCAGGTCTGGTAACCAAGCAAGGTATAGTACTCATTTTGATACACCCTGAGGAGATCCAGTTATGGTAACACAATTGCAACAAAAATTGATTTTGTGCACCTGAAATCTGTCCGACTTGAAGCATGAGGCTGCTCTCAGTTGCTCCACTATTAGAGTCCGAGGCAGGGAGAGACTTTGAACAGTAAATACAGATGATGTGTAATATCCTCTTGATTAAACTTTAATACCATGGTTCTGCAGCTACATACACAGGTTGACCATAAAGTTGGAACAATTTGGTCTCATTATTCTTCCACTTGCCCCAGTGCCCTGTTATTTTCATGTTGATAAGAGGAGTGTTTCTGAAGCACCAACTATCCATTTTTGTTAGTCAACCTGCAGCCCTGGGTGCTACGACTGAGACTTCACAAATCTGGCACACACTCAAAACACAGTGTGAAAGAAGCAACCTCAAGGACGGTGACTTTATCTTTCCCCATCTGGGAGATGGTTTGGGGAACAAAGAAAAAGGAAAGAGCCATACAGAAAGGTGTAAAAGCAGATCTCTGTTTCTGTAGAATAACACAATATCCAGGAACAACAAACTCCATTTGCCTTGACAGCAAATATTCTAAAGGGACTTGGTTGAGACCAAAACTAGCATAAGACACTGGGAGATCACCAATGCTGGAACAGCAGTGCAATGCTAAATCTGCCTACAAACCATTTCTGTCTGCCCACCTGTGCACTTGTAGATCCCTGAAGAGTGAAGGGCACCTTCCCCACCCTAATGATACCATTACAAGAACATGATGACTTTCCAGTGTGAGGACCAGGTGTCCTGGGTTCATGTAACATACAGCATTGGCACTGTCTACCAAGAATGCCATCAACAAATTCCAGAAGACCAAGAAGAAGAGGTCAGGCTGGTAACTTCCCAGAACCTGCAGGACCTAGAATATCTACTCTTTTGCTCAGGGGAAAAGTGGCCCAAAACAAACCTTTCACTCTCTCTAGTATTACTGTATTATTTAGGATCGGGGTAATGTGAGTCCCCCAATCCACATGCACTTCAACTACAAAACAAGAACACTGGAGTCATTGCATTTACTATTTTTCAGGCCAAAATGTCTTAATCTTTGATGGAGAAAGCAAAGAGTAATTTAATGAAAAGACGCCATACATGTTGGAACTGGCGTGTGAGCAGACTGATGGATCAATAAATTTTAATGTGCAACAAAGCACAAGGGCTTGCAGTGGTGAGAAGTTGTGCCTCTTCCCCACAGGCCATCACTTCTGTCAGCTCAGTGATTCAGAAGTGCAGAAAACTTTTGCAGCTTAGTAAGTTAAGCAAATAGAGACAGTGCATTTCAACCTAACTGCTGTTACCTGTCTTTCGCTCTGAGTAACTGGTTAACCAGGGAGGATGAGTCTGTGCACTTCAAGATATTCTCAGTGTTACTGACAGCCTCGACAGCAACAGCTCATGGTTGATTCCAATTGACTCTGGATTCAAACTGAATCCCAAACAGAATTGTCAGCCAAGCAGACAAGTACAAATATGTGCCACATCTCCACCCAAAAGCCATGTGTAAGCCCTGAACTCAAGTAGTGTGCACCACAGAGGAAGCCACTACCCACTCCATCATCAACTATTTCAGTGAGAGCCTGTCCTCCTCTTCACTGCTCCTTTGTGGATGAAGAAATGCCAACAGTAAGGCACTTCACTCTGCACTTTCATATAGAAAGCAATCCCCTCCTCTGAAGCTGCCTTCTGTATTAAGCTATCCTAGGGGCACTCAAGGAAAGGGCAGGGAGCAGTCAAGGGGTGGTTGTGGAGGACATAACCAAGAGGAGTCCTCTCCAACACCCATCTGACAGAAGAGATAAAAGCAACCACATCCAGGCTGTTCAGGCACTCCTACCCACTCTGCTGTTCAGCTGATGGGAGAGTGGTGGCAATGAAAAGTCCAGGCTCTTCTCTGAGACCAAAATAGTTTTTTTCTAAGTGTAGCTTGAGGTTTCCAGCCCTCAGTGACATTGTTCCCATTGCTGTTTCCCCATGGAGCAGAAAATAATAGCCACAGGTCCAGCATGCTTTTCTTGACAGCAAGAGTTTTGGCCAAACCAATGCAACTATAACACCAAAGTCTATGTGAATCATATACTTTTGTATGACCACTCCTTCAACACCCATGTCTGCCATCCAAGCCCAGAGGTGTTAAAAAGCTTCAAAGTCCTTCATCACTGAGGCACAGGGGGACTAAAGGGTTGAAAATGCCCTACTGTGAAGTGATGCTAAGTGCTTCAAAAAGACATAGGGTTGATTCTGCCTCTTTAGCATTCCCAGGTTTTTGGGCACCTGAGATGCCCAAATGAAGACGTCAAGCTTCACTTTTAGTCTGGAGTGGGCAATAAAGTCACGTAAAGCCTACTCAGCTTTCTCTAAGCCTGCTGGGAGCGGGAGAAGGAGGAGGGAGTGGGGAGTTCAGCTGTTAAATATTTGACGAGACTGTCTCAGGAGGGCAAGTGTATCCAGGGTGTTATAGGGACACCAGCTTGGCTCCTCGCTTTTTGGCACTACAGCTCTTGTCTTCCTGATGCCCATGTATGCAAACAGGACTTAGGTAATGGCTCAAGAGGAGATGATCTACTCCAGACAGGGAAGAAGGCAGAGAGAGTCTGCAGACAGTAACAGGATCCCTTAAGCACAGAATCAAGACGGTAAGTGTCTGTTCTAGTTTTAGAGTCTGCACCATGTGGGTACCAAAAATACAGCCAGTGTGTGCCCTTTGGTCACATCATCACAGACATGCATTGTCCCAAAGATGCTTACCAGTACAACCTTGATGGAGGTCTTGGACACCCTACTCTTACAAGTGCTATTTGATTTCTCTACAAATGACAGCAACTCACTATTTTTAGTGCTCATCTCATGTCTGCTTGGTGTTTCCCTTGGGCCTTACTTACCCTTGTTTCACAGCTTTGGTGCCAGCTCCCACGAAGCATTTTTTTGATGCCAGAGGGGATCATGCCAAGTCTGTCTGTGTTGATGCCAAAATGGCAGCTGGCTTTACTGCTGAGACAGGATTTGCCAAAACTAACAACACTAGTGCTGGGGTGACTAGGATTGACTTTAAGGTTTTCATCTTCCTTCCCTTCTATTGCCTCTAGATTCCATGGGATAATGTTGCTCTAAATACCTTCTGGGGTCCTAGAAGATGGATTTTTTCATAGTAGGCTAAGTCAATAGGCATTTATACAGCAGACAGTCTTAACTTAGAGAATCTCCAAGAGAAAGATACTTTTATGCATGAAGCAATTACCTGGGATGCAACACTGCTGCTCCTGGGCCCAACTACACAGGCCAAGGCCTGCTGCAGATAAGGGAGGGGATGAACTCTCAGAGCCTGCAAATGTGTTTATAAAGAACCTACCATGAAAACAGACAATCTGTTGAAGATAAGGGTGGCTACATGATATTTTATTACCAAGATATACCTACAACAGATGTCTGGAGTGCACAAGAAGGTCAGGGATCAGCCAAATTGCATTACATTACCACAAACAAGAACACAAAATCCAAGCAAGTTAATTGCCCTTTGCCCCTTTTGTACTCTCACAAAGTGCCACTGTGTGAAAAGCCGATATTCAGAAAAACTGCAGTCTCACAGATGATGCACAGGCATATCAGTTATGGAAACACCCACAGAGATATGAACAGATAGCAGACATGATAGGCAATCACATGTGCAGATGCCTTTGATTTGAAGTGATGGTATCCCTGCAAATTACAAAGTAAATTGATGTTAACCTCTGCTGCTTTTCTTATAAATCTAAAACCCGCATCTTGCTCAGAAACAGTAGTGTCAAATGGGCACCTGATTGCGCAAAGATGCTCAGCTCCTGGTTCAGGAACAGTGCATTGGTTAACCTAACAAGAGGTGAACAATTGGGTAAAAAGGCTTTGTCGTCAGGTAAGACTTTGCTGGGAGGATCTGTTATGCATATAGTCTGGTCAGATCTCTCTTAAGCTTGATGGCCTTTCCTGAGCATAAGTTTACATCTTGACGTTTAGAAAAGTTCCCCTCAAATCCCAGCAGTCTTGTTTTCTGCAGCTTGTTTTACAACAAAGAGGCTATTTCATTAAGTTCGGAGAATTATGTTTCTCCAGCAGAACACCACTTCTACATGGCTTGGACCATCTTTGGAGGAACAGATTTTCTGGGAAATCCTTCGGAAAAAAAAAAAAAAAGAAGACATCAGCAGCTGCCTCTTTCTGAGCACACTGCTAGATATTACAGTTTGGTAATATTATACTGCAGAGCAATATCACATAGGCTGAGGCAAATGTCCTCAAATTGCTCTCTACATATGTACACCCTGAAGAACTATTGTCCCTGGACTTTTCATTCCAGGCCCTGCCATGCCACCTACATCTCCACTGATAAATGGATTCTGGTTTGCAGACTGGGTTTGCAGTACTCAAACTACAAACAATTGCTTAATTGTTGAATCTTTTTCCTCTTAGAAAATACATGTGTATCACAATATGGTATTCTTAAAATTAAAAGTCTCTCAACTAACCCAATGGGCTGTGCGTATCTGAGTTTTACAGGATTTCTGTTATCTAGCAGATACACAAACTCGTCCCTATGGCTGCAAGTAGGCTGAGGCTCAGAGTTTGTGGCACAAGCATGAGTAAAGGCCCTCCACACAGTGTGGTGGTCTGACCAGCAGAAAGACACAAAGACTTCTCCTCTTCCAAAATGAAGGGCACTGAGGATCATATATTTCTTCATTCAACCAAAATGAAGAATGAAATGAAATCACAAGTTTAACTATTAAGAAAGCTCAATACTACAAGCATTTAAAATATCACAGCAAAAAAGTATTAAAGACATCACTTTTAAACCTCTAGACAAAACTCTGTGAGAGCTATTTGGTCTCAAACTCCACTGTTAAAAACTTCCTTAAAAATGCAACTTTACAGAAAAAAACACTTCAGAAAACCTCATTTTAAACAACAGATTGTCATTTCTAACTTGAATTACTGCATTGCTTATGACCTCTCCAAGTACTTGGAAGAAAAAAAAGAGTAAACAAAAGTAAGGAATACATCAGCACTGTATATAGTTAAGGGCAGATTCAAGCTGAGTTTACCTGTATCTGTGAAAGAGAATAAAATACCTTAAAGCCTAGTCTCTCTCCTGTTACAGTAAGGGTGCTGTTTTGACTGAAATCTTTACCAGGAGAACAAGAAAAGCTCCCCAAAAGGCCACACACTCTGCTGCTATGCCAACCAGAGAGCAGATGTTTTGAGGGGGCCTTCAGAAAACATGATGTGTAGATGAACCAGAGCTGGCAGTTCCAGGTGCAGATGAAGCTCGTTCAAACCAAGCATACAGGGCAAAAATTCAGTGTCTCCCACCACCAGCTTCACCATCCTGCTTCATTTTCCCTCTCTGCGGCTATTTTCCACAGCACAGAATGGGGATAGCGCCTGAGGTACTACAACCATTGGACTCAGAATACAATTAATTGCTATTTGCTCTGTGCCTAGCAGAACTGCCACCGGCTACCCAAGTATTTCCTGTCGGGCTCAGCTCATCTAGAGGCCGCCCAGGGAAGCCCGAAGTTATGTAAGGAACAGGCAGCTGGGAGGAAGCGATGTCCCAGTGTCGTGTTTCAGCACCGGCCCTGGCATTACGCAGTTTGCACTTTGCTTAAGCATTAAAGGCACTGGTGGCACCTGGAATCACAGCCAGTTTCTAAATTTCAGTGACAAACCTGCTGGCCAGGCGGCTTTGCCCTTTCAAGGGCAGATACCTCCAACACCCTGTGGTCTCACTCCCCTTCCTTCTTGCTATCTGTAGTATTTTCTCCTTAAGTGTATGCAAAATGTGTGCATAAGCTTATTTCAGAGAGTCCAGTAATTAAAAACTTAATTCAGTTTTATTTTGGGAAGAAATGTTGATAACCATAGCCTGCCTTTATCGGCATTATCTTATCCAAACTATCTTTTCCATTAATGCTTGTTATTCCACTGGCAGATCAAGTGAACGCTCCTCTCTCTGGCTGTGCAGAGCAGGAGGAGGACCAGATAACCCACACGGTTTTACCTCTTTCATGCATTTATCTGCAGCAAGGTTGTGGGCTGCAAGAAAAGAAAAAAGACCAAGCACTTGCTCTCTTTGCTCAGGCCTGGCTCCCAGACATGCATGTGCTCTGTATCACAACACCAGTGACCTTTTACTCCTGCAGCCATTGCTTCTTTTGGAATTCTCCCATAGCATAAACCAAATAGTCTGTATGCATCAGTATAAAAAAATCAAAGCAGATCAAAACCTGACTGACATCCCACCTCTTTACAAGAAAGTAGTTGGTGTCAATTAGAGTGACTACAGTAAAACAGTAAATTTTAAAAACCCAGAAAAACATCAAAACAACCCCCAAAACCCCAAACTAGCAAAATCTCTTCTTCTTCAAAACCTTTCTTCAAAAGGTGAACAACATACATCATCTTCAGCACTGAGAATGCTCACAGCCTGTGGGTGACTGTTGAATGAAGAAACTCTAAGACAAGGAAATATTTTCAATTTTTAGAAATACTTCTGACACATCACAGGCTCCTAACAGTAGTATTTTCCCCCTGAAGGAGGTAATTTGGGGAGTAGAAATTCTGAACATCTCCTTTGGAACACTGGGACACCAACCCTCATTTCCTGGAAACCAGGGAGAAAACTAACAACCAATTTAATTTCAGAGACCCAGCCTGTACGTTGTAAAGTCATTAGACCATTGAAAAGACATCTTCCAGGTAAAAATACATAAAGAACTTAGGGACAGACAGCAACATTTGCGAGCAGGATTCAGTTACGGATTTAATTACAGACTGGTCATCAGACTTGTCCTCCTTTCAGCACTTGTTCCTTAGCACAGGATTCAAAAGCCAGGGCTGTTTGAGAACCAAAGAGGCAAACTCAGAGGCACCAGGCTATCAAACCATGCTGGGAATGAGTCGCTGCACCCAAAGCATCAACATTTCCCTAACCTATTCTTAAGGCCACTGCCTCAACAGGGGATGTAATCCTGTGCTTGGTGCCCTTTAAACATAAGGATGTTCTTTCCCATTAACATTAACTCAGGCCTTAGTGCAAGATAACGTAGTATTTTTTCTTCTCCACTAAAACCAAGATGACTGATAATAGTGATCTTCTTAACTTAGCTCACCTGGAAAATTGTTCCATTCCTCTATAAACTGCTTCCAGAAGACAAAAGAAGTCTTTATTTCCTAGACTACAAGGATTTACTGGTTTTCTCAGTCCGAAACTTAAGCCCATCTTAAAACGTGGGATCCAAAATGGTGCATTTCACTTACTAGCATGGAGTATTACAAAATACCTGTATAGAATAATTCTACACAGTTAAAGATTTGGTGAGTTTTTTACTGAAAGAACTGCATTCAATTTCTGGTCCAAAAATCCCAGACTATTTCACTTTTTCCATTGCTAAGTACTCTGAATTTTTACTTGAGGAAAAGTGAAATAGGCTTCAGGCTATTTTTTCAAGTTGTTCTCCTGTTTTAAAAAACACACACAACCTTCCATCTGCATCTCAAGTGTTTTCTCTTTGTCTCCCAAACTGTTGGCACAGAGGCAGAACAAATCCCTCCAGCATCCCAGTCACCACCACAGACACTCATTAGCATATATTCATCACTTAATAGACCCTCCTGAGCACACATCCTCACTCAGTATCCCGTAACCAATGTGCTGCCTCACTCAGGCTGGACTATAAAACATCCATTGAATTAACCAAATTAAATTCATCAGCCCCCTCCCATGAGGTCGTTCCTGATAAATCCACACTGCTCATTTCCTGTTGCCTTAGAGATGCTTATAAAACCTTCAGGGATTTATTTTAGTACTTCAATAGATACTGAAGCACTTCACCATTTTCTAACTTTTTCTTTTTTTTTTTTTTTTTCCCTTTAATCTGACCCCATATACATTTAGTACTTATTTTAATATGTGTAGATTTACAACCAGGAGTTTGTGCACTTCCTGTTTGGGGCTTTTTTCCCCTCAAGAAGCAAAAGAACTGCAAACCCTTTCAGTCTGTACCAGTTACTACATTCTTGTACACTCACTTCACTCATTAAATTTTAGATCAATACCTTTATTTTTCTTTTTTTTATATCTAGCACTCTTTTGTAGAACCTTTTCTCAAGCCTTTGTGTGTTCCTTACTAGCTGCAATATAATTTTTATACCAGAAGTAAATTACACAATCAGTAAAATCTTTACTGTTCCTTCAGTTTTAGATAGCTGAATTTAGTACATGGTTTTAACATCAGCTCTTTTAAGATAAGAACGAATTGCAGAATCCTTTTCAAATGCAGGTCTAGCATAAAAAAGAAAAATGTTAAGAACTTCTACCACATAAACCCCATTTGTGAAAGAATTCAGCATAAACTGACAGCATGGCTTTATGTTTTAAGAGTGTCAACATTCAGTGGACTATCTATTGCAGTCTGAACTCACACTGACTTGAAGACACCATGAGGAAAAATAAGTGACTATCCAAAATGTCCCAAAATTCTTGGGAAATTGAAAGCAAAGCCAAATCAAAAAAGCTAAAGCCATCTTTTGCAAATGTAAAAACCTATTACTAAAATGGAATTTTTATCTGCCAAAGCAAACCAGCAGAACCAGTAGCGTTCAGTGCATCCACCATGCACCAACAGAGACCTTCAGAAATGCTTGAAGGATTCAGGTTAGAAACCAGATCCATAACAGAGACAAATCAAGTAGTTTTGCTGTCAGACAAAGTACACTGGACAAGGGTTAATTCTCATACATGCAACTTGAGCTATTCTGTTAGAGAAAAGCCTTGGAGCTGTTTCTGCACAGCTGAGCCTCTCTACTTCCCTTTTCAAGGCAGGCTGGAGGAAACACAACCCTGCTGCTTCCTCATTAGCGTGAAGCGATGCTGTCAAATTATCTGCAGACAGCTTTTGAACTACCCCTAGGAACAGCCAGGCCTCCAAAAACTCGACACACACATGGAAAATACTTCTTCCTAAACTTCCCAACAAGAGGAAGATGCACCAGTGGCTCCTACAGTCCATGAACTGCACCTATCTTGGGAGTGTCTGCTGCTTACAGCAGTTCTCACCAGATTCTTGTTCAAGTCCTCCACTCTTTGCTCTCATTTAGATGACCTGGAAGAAATTTCGATGCACGCAGATGCCAAGGACATCCCTTGTGAGTTGTGTTCTTAGGTATGAGAAATGCCACTTAAGTCAGGGTTTTGACTGGGAGCCCAGATCTTGCTGTAATGCGATAGCTCTGCCAGAGCCATCCTGCCTGTCTATAAATCCCAGTATTTCACAAAGTAACTGTGGACGCTGAAATAAGATTAGTTTCTGAAGGACAAGTTGGTGGTCTGGAGGTTTGTTTTATTTCAGAGTGTTGCCCTAGGTCAGCTGACCACACAGGCAAGGAGCACAGGCTGCTGCTGTACCACTGCAGATGCCAAGCATTCAGTCTCGGCAGTCAACGCTAACACCAGAACAAAGGACAAGACCCTTTTACCAAGTTCAACGGTCCCCCCACAGACCCAGCTTTACTTGGATTGTGTCTAGGAACAACCTTTTTCCACAGTAGAAACAGATTTATTATTGGCAATAAAAAAAAACAACAGGGTGGGTCAGATCTCAGAGATACTCTGACATCTTCAAGAAAGGTCAAGAACTCACCCCCAGCGCCTCTAAGCTTTACTAAGAATGCACAGAAATTAAAGAAACCCTCCATCTATTCAACAGCACAAATTCAGACATTCCGTCAAGATCTGAACACTTTTACCATGTTGTTTTCCCAACACAGCCTGGGGCTCAAAAACATTCTAGAACATGAAGGTTCACATAAATCTACCAAATTAGAGTCAGAAAGATTTTCAAATGTAATTTACAACTCAGCCAGTCAGCAAAAACATGAAGGCGTGCTACCCAGTAGATTCCCCCCACACATACACTCAGAGCAGGATCAGAATTTGTTCTGCAATCATGTCTTCATGAGACAGCTGATCTTTAGTCATCTAGGAAGCTGTGGATAAACCTCAAGACTGAGAATGTTTTTGGTGCATATTCTCATTTCTCCCCAGGGAATCTTGATCTTCAGAGGAATATTAACATGAAGTATGCAAAACATTTTATGGACTGTTTATAACCTAATGACTCCAAGTGTAACCTTAGATGTCATTCTGCAAAGACTTAGTCATGTTCAGCAATGTGAGCAGAGGGAGAATGCTGAAGTCTCTTGGGCAGATCACTTTTATCACTCCTTTAGCTCTGTTCAAGCAGTTTCACATAATACAGTTATCTTACACTAGTATCAGCAAAACATTGCTCAGAATCAAGCTGACATAAAACTCATGGCTGCATTATTAACTGGTAAAATCCTTCCAAAGACTTGCATTTGGAAATGTCTGTTCACATATACAGCCAATTCTGTAAACACAAAAAGACTCTTCCTTAAATATTACTTAGTAGTAATGTTAAAACTAGTCCTGTTCTGAGAAAGAGATTTTGAAATTAGCACTCCCATCCTGCAATAAAAGACAAACATGAAAAGCGTATGGTTCTCACTGGGTATGCTTATTGTAAATCAGGTTACCTTCCTGGAAACTCAGTATTTATTTGCCAAATGAAAACAAAACATCTCTTATGGCTTCATAATTAGAATTTTTAAAAACAGATGCTGCAGGAGTTCCAGTTTTCTTCACAATGTTGCTTTACCAGTTATATATCTTGAAGGCTAAAAACAAGTATTTAAGGAGAGAAGACTGTCACAATCTTTGAAGTGAATACTTGTGTTAAAAATACTCATGGAAGAATCTAGTGTTTGCTGTTCAGAAGCCACTGTTTGGTCTCTTCTATTTTTCAAATGAGAAGAGGCCTTTGCAAAATTGTAAGTAAAACACTGAAACCCTCCATGTGACTTTCCCATATGTAGCTTTTCAACAGCCAAGTGATTTCCCCTATCCCATCCCCACTGTTTGAATACTAAGGCAATGTTTGCCAAGTTTAAAGTAGAGAATTTTTACGCCAAATTTGTAAAACCAAGAAGATAAAAATGTTGTTAATATCCTTTGATCAGAGATAAATTTCATAACGAGAGTTAAACTGTGGAGAAGAGCAAGAGAAAAAAAGATTTTATGTTTTGCCATCAATTTACCAGGGATGTCACTGTGGCAGTACAGAATACAAGCATGCCAACATCAGCTTCTCTGAGTTTTTGAGAGCCCTACATGTGGCCATCCCACTTCTGCACATATTCCGAGACATAACACTCTTCACTCATTGAACAAACAAGCAGATCAAACCTGAAAGGTGGAGGAGTTAAGAGAACACTTCAGTTTTATTCCTCTAGGGCTACTGGTGGATGTAACTGGCAGAAGGATTTTCCTGCCCGTTGCTTTTCTGGTTGCCTTCATTCTGACCACAATATCCAAATATCTGAAAAACCAACATCCAAATGGCTCTCCATGCTATGCATCACATCCAAAAAGCTTGTGGAGGTGACTTAAAACCAGGCTTCCAGTTTTCTGATGGCTGGGACCCCTGACCACATCTACAAGGAATAACACAACAGCTTATTCTGAGCCAAAAGGAGATGGCAGGCAAGGCTGAAGCACATGTACCACGTCAATAGAGAGGACTGTCTGCCAGAGGAAAAAGCAGAGGACGAAGTACAGAGCAGCTGGTCATCACTTGAACAAGCAGGGCAGCCCAACAAGGAATGCAGCAGGAAAGTCACCTGCCACAGAGCATTAAGATGCCACATTATACTGAATGCCCCGCAGCAGAAGTCCGAGACTTATTATTCCCAGGACACCAAAGGATCTCTTTTCTAGTCTAAGCTGCAGCACAACATTCATTCCCACTGACCTCACTTCTCCCTTTGGATGAGGAACACGCCCAAGGTACTATCTTGATCAATGCAATCACAAAAGGTTGTTCATTACATGCATTAGTTCAGTAAAGCACATCTGGCAGCATGACAAAAATCTGCACAAGGGACACCTTGAAATTCTTATGTTCAATCTGACCTACATCAAATCCCACTAATATCTAAACACTCCTCTGTCACCAGGAGTGCAAGAGCTGTGGCTGGGGGCTGGTGACAAACTGCAGCTTCACTCCATGTGGCCGCCACTCTGTGTCATGAAAGCCTGGCACCAAGACTTACATGAAGAAACTGCACACACAAAGGGGACAGAAAAGCCTGGTCCACCCTCATGAAAGGTATTCTCTGCACCTACTTACAGCCTGAAAAGTGAGGGGAAAGAGCTTCTGTCTTTATTCTCTGCAGTCTTGCTCAGCTGATGCCTGTACTCCTAAGTTTATGGTTACTTCCCATTGACAAATACATTCTTTTGCAATCTATTTCACCTATTTTCAAAAAGACAGACCACACCTTTTTTTTTTTTTTAAATATCAGCCAGGTTTTTTGTGCAAGACAAATTATGGGCTCTATACAAAACATAACTGGGATTCCAAATAACTAGTCATCCATTCTCAAACTGTACTGGGCTTCATGTCTGGCAAAGTCACTGTTTTCTATTCTTTCCTTTTCTACTAGCAGAATAAGAACAGAATGTACCTATATCAGAAACAGAGTTAGTCATTAATGTTTACAGAGATAACCTATTACTTTACATTTCACAAAAGATTTGATATGTTTCATTTTTATTTGGTATTTTTCATACTAGTTCAGTGTATTAATATTTGTATATGTACTGAAAACAACCAGAACTCTTGAAGGCTCACAGGTTTCAGAAGAGGACATTCTTTGATTTAGTTATTTGCATGTAATAAGGGAAAACAAATACAAAATCATACTGTTTATGAAAACTAGTAATTGTTGATGATGACCATATTTTTAGGGTCAGTCTCTGGAGAACTGTCAGTAAAAAGAAGCACCTTCCTTTTATTTACCCCTGTCCTATACCAAATATCTATATTAAAAATAAATTTAAAAAACAAGACAACTCTATTTTCTTTTATTCTTCCACAGTATCAAGGAGACTGAAAGCATAATTCACTCTAGAAATTTTCTGTAAAGGAGGATTTAACTGCTAACTATAGTAAGGAAACACCAGATTGAAATTTTCCCTTGCAACTTGCCAATCTTCTCATGACTCAGCTTTAAAAAAAAAAAAAGTCTTCTTTCCACTTCAGTAACTTTCCTCTTTTGGTGTTCAGCAAAAAGATGGATAATTTAGAAAGATTCCTAGCCATGCATCATTTCTGGCTGGTGTCAGTTACAAGCCAAAGAGTAATCAGAGATTTAAAATACTGGCAGAAATAGTTTAGTGGTTGGTATTCCTTTGCTAACGCAGAACTTCAATACTGCCTTTACAAACTCAGCATCAAAAGAGACACAGAAATATGTACTCAATGCTTCTGACACACTTGATTTTAACTGAATATTTTAAGTAGGAACCCATAAATACATTGCCAAGAGCCTCTGAGATAACCAGCAATATGGTAGCAATAAGTGGCATCGGGTTTGAAAATGAATGCTCTCATAATTTCTCCCAAAGTGCCGAGAACTCAGATGTTCACACGACTGAAGACTCTTCACAGAGTAACCACACATGAAAACATATCTTCCAGATTCACAGGACTGGAACCCTCATAACAAAGTGCCACAGTGATGACTCAAGTTCTATGGGCAATTTTTTTTCCATGCTATTAAATACCTAATTTTTCTGTCTCCACACCTTGCAACCCACTTTTTGTACCTCAAAATACTGATAGAAGTTACCAGTGATCTCCCATGGCATGAGATGCATGGGAAGCTATGCAATAGCCTTTGGGGTGGGGAAGCCAGCTCAAATCCTAATTTCTCAACTCAGGAGCACAAAGAAAAGAACACTTGTACCGGCTTTCACATCTCTCTTCTTCACATCTTGACGTCTCTGCTAACAGATTCTAATAACCAGGACACCAGAATTCATACTTCAGCATCTTCAACTTCTTTCCTGAAGGACTCCAGCTATTGATTCCTGATAACGTTGCCAAGCTGGTCCCTGAAACAAGCCAGAGAGCGCTCAGGAAACATTCAGGAAAAGGTTGGAAGAAAGAGGTGGTTGCAGGCAGATCCCAGCACGCAAGAGGTCAGCCCTTGACTGAAGGGATTAGTAAGGCTTTCCATATCCCAACATATCTCAAAGAGACTGCAAGGATTTCCCAGCTTCAGAATAACAACTTGACAAAGAGGAACCGTGAAGCTGCACAGGCCTGTGTGGCTGAACTGAACCCTTGAAGGTCTCTGCAGCCTGGGCAAGCTACAGGTCAGTGTGTTATCACAAGTACCAGATGTTACTCTACATTGAAGTCCACACTTTTTGATCAGAAACCTGAATTTAGAGGTCAGATTTGGCAGTGCAGCTTTGTACAAGGATTCTGACATGAATGCTAGAAGCAACAAACAAGAAAGAAAGAAAAAAAGCCAACTGACCAACAATCATTCTGTTGAAGAGCAGTTGCCTGGAAGAATTTCAGAAATACTTCATCCAAAAGTGTTTCAGTTGCCATTCAAAATACTCTCCACTGTATTTTGAATTTCAGAATCTCTTTGCCTTCAAAGTCTGTATCCTCCTATATTTTATTCAAAAGCTCTTGCAATTTACAAGTCATAGAAAAGCATACCAAAAATACCAGACTTAACTAAATGCATCCATTTCTCTGCAACCTTTATTCCTTCTAAAGTTCCATGTGTGCTGACAAGCATATAGCGATATGCAAGTTAAACAGGATTTTTCTGCTACAGAAAGAACTGCTTCTAGTGTTTATTTTCCACTTGAATCATAATTTTGACTAGCAGATGCTCCAATTTTAAGCAAGTAAACATAAAACCTGATGAAAAGCATTAGGGGTATAAAAATGCCCATTACCTCTTTGGACTAGATTTGAACTGGTGACCTAATGACGTGACACTCACTAGTTCTTTTAACTGTGATCACAGAGATTTGCATGAGCAAATACTTAAATCCCAGGAGACGATACTTCCTTGGGAAGAAATTAAATCTTCAGAAGTAAGAATCTACATTTGTGCAATTTTAATGAGCAAGAAAATACAAATAACAGTCACCTGATTCCTATGGGTTTCTAGAAGGTCCTGGTATTACAAGTACACAACACATATATTTGTACCAAAAGCCAGCACTTGCAAAGCTCAGCATTCATTACTAGACAGGGGTAAACACAGCAAGTCCCAATAGCCTCTGTCATGGCTTTAGAAATTTACTGAAAATGAAGACATTTTGTATGAAAATGCACAAATAGATCCACTTTGAGATGACTTATTAGGAACTAAGGCTTTGACATTCTGTTCAACTGCATCATGAACATCTGCAGAGCCTGGCATGATACCATCTACCCCACCAGAACGATCCAGACTCTTTGCAATCCAGGAGCCTTGAATCAATATCCTGGTGCTATGGCAGTGCAGGTAAGTGCAGGTCCCAATGAGGCAAGCACATGCTTCTCACCTGGTTTCAAAGAGGCATCAGCTGAAGGCAGCTATCAGCTTCCTCTTGAAGAGAAGCATTCTCTGATATATTATTTGGTTGTAAAAATTTCACCATGGTACATGTGCCAACAAGGCAGATAGAGCCAAAAGCACAATTAACAATGCCCAGCAGAGAGTAAAGTCATCCCCTAATCAATAGCAGTATTTTTAATCTTCCTGATGAAAAATAATACTCCCATGAACAGCCATCAGCCCCTCTCCCCATCACATATGCAAACTCAGCCACAAGTGTGACCAATGCTACAAAAAGGCTCTTGAGTAGAAGCTTCTGTACAAAGACCGATCTGCCTGCTGGGGGATGAGAGTCCTTTGCCTGGGTTTGGTTTGGAACTACAGATGTGCTTCAGCTGCTCTACACTCCTTCAGCCATCCCAAAAATAACAGGCAAAACTGTAAGGCCATCCACATGAAGACAGTCACGTTCTCCAATTGGCATTCAAGAGGTGTGCAATTAAGGACTTGCCAATAAAAGGTATTTATCATAGGTAGTTTTTACAATATCACACAAAGCATTAAAATAGCTTCAAGAAAGGAAAGAAAAATGTAAAATTTTATATATAAATAAATACAAATTACAAATTTTAAATATAAATTACAAAGGCACCTGATAAATCTTCAAAAAGTGTTCAAAAGGATCACAGTAAAAGCTTGTAAGGGTGAGCAACCTGATTTCATAAACATGCTTCCAATTAACCCTTTTACAGCTTAAAAAGATACCATCTCTGTTGTTCCCAAGCACATCTGCCAGAGCTTGCCAAAGAAAGCATGAGCAAGCAGCTTCAAAGGCAGGATGTACCCATAGCAGTAAACCCTAATCCTTGCTGGGGAAACCACGTAACTGAACTTAGTCATAGAAAATGAGATTAGAAATTCTAAAACAAAACAAGGCATTGAAGGAATTAGCACTCATCCCAAAATCATGTTGAAAATATTGAGCAACATTTAAATAACAACTTTTGTCAGGGCTGATAAAGAGGAGAGTAAACATCTTGCACAGGAAACCTTTAGTGGATGGGGATAGGAACAGGATATCTGTGCCAGTCCAAAACCTTACACACACTGGACGGTGGCTTGGCAAAGAGCAGAGGTGTCAGAGAGCACCACAGCTATCATCCCTAGAAATTAAAGTGCATGGACCCCTAGAAAAAGGTTTCTGTGATTTGACCATAGGAAACATGGCATTGATGGAAGCAGAGAGTGCTTTGACAATAAAGCAATTGCTCATGTGCAGGGGCAGAGGGAGAGTCTTTGGAGGGCAATTTGGGAAGCATAGCATTATTCCTCCCATAGTTCATAATGTCATTTTAACCCATATATACAAGAATGTTGCAACTGTTCAAGTGATCATCTCCACTAGCGTCACACACATGGCAGAAATGCAGAGGTCAGGATTTCTGAGGCACTTCCCCAAGGAGACAGTTAATGTGACTTTCTGAAGTTCCCCACGTTTCTTGCACTGGAACTTCCTGGACAACAGTGTCGCATATTTTCCAGTGCCCAGATCTAACCCAAATTACATGTTTACACAACCCACATGAAATTCAGGTTTTGATCAATGTGTGTTTTCATTTTTGAACAAGAGCCGATTTTCCAACTTAGGACAATCTTTCTAAAATAAACCTTGTCTGCTCATAGAGTCAGGGTGCCTGGAGAGATCCTAAAACAACAATTAGTTTAAGTGAGCTTCTCACTGCCAAGCAAGCTTCATTAGCAAGTACCAAGTATTCAAGTCCTGATGGCTTCAACAGATAAAACAGAGAACACAAAGACTTGCATCAAGAAAAGGAAGGCAGTGGAATAAAGTAGACAAGCAAGGAGAGAAAATAATACCTTGAGAAAAAAAGGCAGACCATCATGATCTAAGTGCTGATTAAATCTGCTCCCAATCGATATTAAATGAATGTGACCATAAGGCACAAGTCCAGTCTAGCAAGAGAGAGCATATTTCCCCTTTGATGATTCTCTGGTATCAATGGAAACCCACTGGGGCTTGAAGAGATACCAAGTCATTGAGAGATGACTATCTAATTTAGCACACAGAAGGTGAATGGAAGTAAAGTTTCCACCCCACATCCTCAGGTCCAGGACTATCACTTATATTTAATGAAGTCAGAGTGCTCAGATTTCAGTCACATCCCTCTGCTTTCTCCCTTTGCAGTCAAGAGTCTCTTTTTTCCTAGATATCAGGCTCTTCTTTCCTTTAGAAAGGCCTTCATGGTCCCCCCTCTCCCAGGTGAAAACAGGACAGGACAGATACCAAGTAGCAGATACCACAGCTTACATGCAGCTAGTTCCTCATGCCAAGCAGCACAGCACAGCGCTGTCCAAATTCAGGGCAGGGCAGAATGACTGTTACCTTTCATTTACGACTGACACTGCCATGTCAGTCTTTTCTCCCTTGAAGTCTCATAGGTCCCAGCAGAGTCCTGCAGAAGAGTGACCTTGCAACAACAACCAACTGTACAACAACAGGAACAACTGGGAACGAGGTAGTTCCTAAACCAAAAGCTGGGGTAACTTTGAGTGGAGGAGTTTGGAAACTGCTTATGTAGAGTCTCTGAATGGAAAGCAAAAAGACATTTAAGGACCACCCTGCAGAGCCCCTCTAAAACCTCAAAGGTAACCAGACCTGCACATGAACCCAGGAGAACTATGCGAGAATTAAGCTTCCACCAGTAGCACTATCCTAGTCAACTAGCAGAGCCTCTTTGCTATACCTAGACAAAAAATAAAAGAAAGAGAAGACAGGACAGTGCACAGTGCTCAGTCTCTTGAAAGATGAAAGCAAAGAGGGGATTTTTTTTTAAGTACTTGCTTAGAAGTTTTGGAGGAAAAGAGTAACTCCTGGTTTTCCTTCCATATTTAGGCTGAGACTTTTTCAGTATTTCCACTGTTGCGAAACAGAACACAGAAGAAAACAAATCTTCTTTGACTACACAGAAGTGCCAACGAGAAAATAAGCCACAAAAGCTTGTATAAATACATGCATATCCCAAAAACCAGATGCACCTATCAAAGCATTGTTTAAAGTTTGTCTGAGTTGACAGTGTAACTGAACTCTCTGTACTTGTTGCTAAGAACAATTTTACTCTAAATAATAACCAGGATTCAAACCAAGTAAGAAATAATGAACTTGGGTTTAATTGGTTTGCGAGAAACCCAATTTGCAAGTGCTATCCTTAGCCAGCTATTGAATATGACTGAGCCCAGAAGGCACTGTGATGAGTGACTTAAGTGGAGGCACCCTACACCCACCAACATTCCTGCTGAATGAATGTGCAATCGGCAAGAATTGCTTTTATTTATCTTACTAAAAGCATTTCTTGGAAGGGCTGGAAAAATTTATTTCAGATGGATTTTTCAGCTGAGAACAAAGTTGTATTTATTATAATTATGCACTCTCCAATGTGGCCTGCCTTGCTGAGAAAGAACATTAAATTCAGCTGTGCACGAACTCATGGAAGTGACCTTTTTGAATGAAAATGCTGCAGCAAGAGACTTGTGAAGCATTCCCACTAAATAACCTACTGTCCGCAACTTGTGGATTAGTGCTCAGACCACTGATTTTAGCTGCTACTTACACAGGCAAAAGTCCACATGAGGTCAATCAGCTGAGAATAAATTGTGTGTGCTGCGGAATACAATACAGAGAATTGTACTTGGTCTCCACTCCAGTACGGATTTATGAACCTTTATTACCATCATGTAGAAGCATAACATTGCAAGGCACTTTAAAGAGGTCTCTTCTGCAGGATACCCAGTGTTCCTTTTACATAAGGGGATCAAAGGTGTTACTGACACAAACTGAACAAGCTCTCACTTTCAGGAGAGCAACAAATGCAAGAACGAACACCCACCACCCACGCAGAAATAGCCTGCTTCCTCTTTATGGAAGGACAAGGATTATCTGAAAGACTTCTGCTCCATGGAAAGCCCACACCCTCAGGGAGAAGACAGGTTAGCACTAAAGAGCTAGCAAGTTAAACTAGAATCCTCATTTCATCACCAAATGAAAGGTGAAATGTAAAATACCAAGAGTGCAAGACACATGCTTGTTTGGAAATTAGGTTGTCATTTGAGTGTGCACATATAAAATGTCCTCCTTAGACACATCAGATGATCTTACTCCTTGCAGAAAGGTTGGGTATCTCATCCTGTAAAGAACTTAACACAGATGTCTGAGTCTTCCCAGCAGCTGGGCAGTCAAATTCCTGGTGCCAAAGAAAGCAAGGCAGGCTTTCATGATGATGTCCGGAACATTTCATGGGCAACTGGAAGTCATTCCTCTGCCTGCCCAGCCCAAGAGCATCCTGCAGTGATCAGGATCTGCTGGCAGCCTGTTCCAGGCTCCCTCTCCCTTTCACTCCCAAGGTATGCATGGCAGGCTCTCATGGTTCGTGGCCATCTGAAGATTTTGGTATGCAGTTCAAAAGCCTAGAAAAGAGACTACCCTGTACTAAGCATCCAGAAGTTAAAACGCAGCTGTAAAAACAGTTTGCACTGCCAGTTTGGGTTCTGCACTCCCTTTTCAGAATCTGCATTTGCATTTCAGCCATCGAAAGCTTCTCCCACTGCTCTGCTTGCTGAACCTGCTGCTTTGGTTCCAAATCTCAGCGTGCTGTTGTCTCCAAGGGGAAATAAGATACAAGAAATTCCATGTTTTGACTTTGCGACAGAACCAATTAACTCAGCTGCATCGAAGGAAAAGCTTTCACTTGAACTAATTGTTTTCCATGCAGTAAACAGAGCACATGTAATTCATGAGGGGCACTAAAGCTCAATCCTCATGTGTCTTCACATGTTGATTATTTACAGTAATGCTTTCCAGATAAATAGAAGAACAGTCTCCACTAAAGTACAGAAGAAGCCAAGAACAATAAAACTGTATCTCAACAACTAGGTAAAGTTTGACCATAGTACTTGAGGGCATTAAAAACCTTTGGACCAAAACCTTGCAGAAGAAAAGCAAGTGTTTCTTAGTTAACAATTAATAATTTAGACCTGAAGACTTTCATCCAGACATCCAGCTGAAGAGGAAAATTACACAGTATTTATGCAGCCAGTACCACACAATCCCCTGGTATTCTGATACAAAAAATATAGTTCATAGTACACTTGCCATTTTAATGTCCACATTGTGGATGAGAAACGTGAAATTACTTCCTTAATATCATGTGGTAAGCCAGGATCACAGCTGAAGAGTTCTTGCAAAACTATTTGTGCATCAAAGGGAGTACACTGGGGCTTTTAAAAAATATTTTTAATAATATTTATAAATTCNCCATTGTTTACTTTTGCACTAATCTTTTGGGTTAAGTAAATTAGCAAGACACTTCACCCTTGAGAGTCCTCATCACTGAAGCATATGCAAGATGCCTGCTGCCAGGATAGGGAAAAAGTTGACCAACACAGAAGCAGTGCAAGACTTGTAAATGAACAGGTTATTAGGTTGAACCAGATAAAAGAAGTATGTTTAAAGACCATTTCTTTATGATTTTAACTAGTGTCTCTAATTAAACATGTTTTACCTTGCACCCTGTCCTGAAGGAAAGTGCCTTCAGAAGGACTATTGGCTGGCAGTGCCTGTGCCAGAGAAGAGCCACTGATAATAAGAGCTCTCAGCACAAGAATACAAATAAACAAAATCTGGAGTCATTCATTTCAGAATCTGTCCCAGCTTATGAAGTGCCACTAGCACTTAAGGTTTCCAGAATTGTAAAATTAACTTTTTCTGTGTAACAAAGGCTACATCAACAGCAGCACTCAGTCAGCCTACAGATTACACTCATGCAAGGTACACAGTTTTGTAGACACAAATACACCCTCCATTTGTTTGGTTCCAAAAGATCAAGATGCAAGGGGCCCACACCACCCAGCCAGGTCACTGTAAACATCCTGTGTAGTGCTGCTTTCCTCCCCTGAAGACCTCTATCTTTTCCAGCCAAAAACTGCTCACTGGCTTGCATATGCAGATTTAGTTCTGTTTTATTAGGACACACTGAATGTATTTAATCCTTTGATTATACTTCTAAAATCTTTTAGAGTAGATTGGTTTTGGTTAGATACTGTTAGATAACGTAACACAGACGAGAAACCATCACTGTCACACTTAGTGTTCCCCAAAGTTTATCTGCTCTGTTAAAGATTGTGAAAAAAGGAGATTAGCCTGAGCCTCATCCATACCAGGAATACAGCCTTACATTTCATACCAACCTGAAGTTACATGTCTGCAAAGGTGAAACAAGGCAACAACAGATTTGTCTGGCCCTTAAACTGAAGTCTTCCTGGAAAATGCTTCTTTTTATATATATATATACATAATCATGCTGAAAACAAAGGAGGACTGTTTCTCCAGCTAATCCACCTAGAAAAAGCAGACTGCAGGTTTTAGAACAGAAAACAATTGCTCCAGACCTCCTGAATTCATCTTTGGCAGGATGATCTTTGGACTTTGCAGTCAAATGATGGGCCTAAGAGCACAAAATAGGTCCGAGGAGAAAAATTTCCCGAATCTTGTTTTGACAGCCTAACCACTGGTTTAGTATGATCACAGACTCTGGAAAGTAGAGCTACAAAGAGCAGAAAACCAAGAAATTCAGTAAAAACAATGAGCCACAAACATGAGAGTGATATTAATAACCGTTATTGATAATCAAGTTTGTGAGATGCAAAAATTCCTAGTGAGATGAGTAGGAAAAAGGAGCAAAACAATGAGACAAAAAGAAAACAGTACAGCTAGGAAAGAAGTAGAGGAAAATAAGAGCTCTTATTTTTGACACAGCGATTTAAGATAGGCTCTATTGGAGTCCAAGTGCTAAGTGTCAGTAAATGGAGACAATCAGCAATGACACATGTCTGCAAGCCTGTTTTATCTACACTGCAGATCACAGGAGGTTGGAGAGTCAAACCTTTGTGAAGTTTGCATCTTCTAAAAAGACAGAAGTCAAAATGACAAGGTAATTTGAAGATAACACAACGAAGGCATAACTCTCCTCCTCCTCTCTGGCATTCACTGTTTGAAAAGCAGTCTGCAAACAACAAATGAAGCAACCACTAAGAAAAGGAGGAATTCATCACACAGGAGACACAGACATGAGTCATGACTTTCACATGCTTTCAGGTAGTTACATGCATTCCAAGCACAGTAAAGATTTTTCAGTTTATATCTGAAAAAATCCTTTCCTTCCCCCCAGAAGAGAGGCAAGTTTGGTAATTTTACAGTTACAACTGATACACAGGGTGTGATGAAGTCAGCCCAGTGTCCTGGCCTTGAAGACTGCCTTCTTCAAAGGTTTGGGTCAGCGTTTACAACACTCCTGGACTATGCCCACCACATCCTTCCACCCTTCCCTTACCTCCTGGCTCATTTTGATCTCGGCCCCCATTTAACTCTTTCATTCCACAACAGTCACTCCCAATTCTTGTTTAGCTCAGCTCTAAAAGGTGCTTTTACCGACTGCTAGCTGTGTGGGACACATTTTCTGCCCACCACCAGTGGTATGGCTGACACAGGGGATAATTTATGCAACAGGATGGCCTCATCTTCTGCTGGAGACAGAAGACATGCAGTTCCCGTGGATTCCTGTTGGCAGTCATCCACCACCTGGGATTTAAAGAGGATCCCAAACAGAGAAAGAGGTTTTTATAAAAACAAGCAACTCCTGATACAGTGTAAACAAATAAAAAGCTTATTACAAAGAGTGAGGATTACAGAATTTAGCAAGGCAGAGGACTTCTGCATATTTTGCACTCTTTCTGTATCAGGCCTCTGGTGTGGCTGCCACAATTACTCCATTGTTTGACTGGAAGCATTATCCAAGACTGTCTTAATTATGAGCTCTGATTCCACAATAAGTTAAACAAAAAGGTCTCTTGTGGACAACAGTACTTGACCTGCTGGTCATATCTGTGTGTTGGACATGAGAGAAGAGAGTGAATCAGTTCTGCTCACTAAAAAGCCTTTGCACTGTCTGCAGCCAAGTCATTAATGGTCAAGCGTCTTCCCTGCTTCCAAAGGAACACTTGACACCTTTTACACAGGGAAAGCTCAGGATGGCTAGTGAGATTCCTGGCAAAACACACTCTTCATAGCTGTATCTACAGCTTATCAACCTTTTCACCTTCAATTTGCTCTTCAGCCAGCGGGAGAAAAAATGAAAAATAAAAGTAGCTCTGTAACCACTGGTGCCGACCTCCCATAAGTGTTTTCTACAAGGCTGACTGACTTCGCAGGCTCACAAAGTGTGAGCTCCAACAGAGGCTCTGCCAAGAGGTAGGGCACATATCAAGTCAGTCAACCCAACTCACAAATTTGCCAGCGCTAATAAGCTCACTAGTGTAGCTTCCCACTCAGTGATTCCCGGTTTGGTTTTTTAAGGTGTCTCATGCCTATTTGTTTTCAGGAATTTTGTTGAAATTCTATGCATCTTTGAGGTATCTTCCTATCAAATTTCACTGAAGTTGGTCAGTAGCTTCAAAATGGATGGGGAGATGGACACTGGTAACTACATAAAGCTCACCTTCTCCTGTGAACTATCTTCTTTCATTAACAAAATCCAGTTTCCTGCTCAAGTCACTCTCTCTCCCTCTCCAGGACCTTTAGCAAATGTCTGTATCTTGACAAGCTCCCTCAGCCTGAAGTAGAGCCAAGAGCGGGTTAGTTTCTGCTTTTCCCATGTTCCCTCCCAGATCTCAAAAATAAATCCCCACAAGCAACAAAACAAATAAACAAAAAAAAACCCCAAACCAAAACACAAAACAACCCAAACCCAAACACGAAAAACCAAACCCCATGGACCTCTGCTTGAGTTTCCTCTGAAATTTTTATTACTGCCTTGCACACAACCAAAACTAGAAATGAAAGAAAAAAAAATCACCACTAGAAGTAGCAAACTTCCACCTCACAGTAATGGAGAAGATTAAAGAAGAAAGGAGAATGGTCTTCATCTTCTTGCTAGCAGATCTTTCCTTTCTTGAGATTCACTCTTCCCTCTGCTAGTCCTAAAGACTGCAGTCAGGAATGCAAGGTCTTGATTCTCTATGAGAAAAGGAAAGGTCCCTGTTGTCTCTTATTCCCTAATCCTAGCACCCTGCAACTTGTCAGTCCTGGAAGCTGCTTGCCATACCCACCTACACCTCTGCAACCCATTGTCAGCAGGATGCCATTTAAAATGCTGCTGGCCAAAGCTCTGTCCCCTCAGGATCTGCCCTGGGGCTCACCTCTCAGTCACTTCCTCATAAGCTTCCTGTGCACTGTCAGTGTTTGGATTTGGTTTACATTATACCAGTCTAAAAGTGCTTGGGAAGAAGGAACTGTCAAAAAACTGCATCTGAATCTCCTATACAACCCAGTTCTCACATCCGTTTTCTCTCTGGCCAGTTTGGACCAACCTCGGGCAATGCCAGGTGGATGGATACTGGCTTAGCAGAGAAGGCCTGCAAACAAGCAGCACCACAAGCTGCCTCCACAGAAAATACAGTCTCTCCCTTCTATATGCAGGTGTTGCTCAGGGCACAGCATGCCAGGGAGCATTGGCCACATTGGCATTAAATGCTTTGTCCTGCTGCATTAGTCAGCCAGCATCACCTACCTCTCTTTGCACCTAGCAAACCCTTGCACGTGAACTGCTGCTCTGTTTGCAGTTCCAAAAGCCATTGCACAGACCACAGCTATCATCTAAAAATAATACTGGAGGTGGTGATCCCACTGATAATCACATCATTAGACAAGAATCAAGCTTTTCATTGTCCAAGCAGATAAACAGCAGGTCTCTGCAGCACCTTGAGCCTCCCTTTGCAGTCAAACAGTATCTGCTCCTGAAATCACAGAAAAAACTTCGTTTGTGACTGCCACACCAACACACTTCTTTTGACAAGCAAGGTAGGGGCATGCAATTCCTACTTGGCAAGCCTGTCCTCTCCAGCCAGCTGTTATTTCAGGCACATTTGTTATGTGCACTCTTCACAGGCCCAGTCACACAATCACCTGTCAGAGCTCCACTGCCACAGCACCAGGTGTTGGCGTCTCAAAATGTCTCTTCTTAGCTGTGGGCTTTCTAATCACACAAGACAGCAGGGGGAATGAGGGATCCAACCTCCCCGTCAGCAGCTCTCAATGAACTCATACAAGAACGTCAACCCTCACCCTGAGCTCTTTTCTTTCTGACTCAGAAGCACAGACCAAAACCTGGCACAATCAGGTTGTCCTGCAACGTGCAATGAGCATCTCTGCCTTGCCATGACTAATGGCCCTTCCAGGACTGTCACCAGCCCTGCCTCACAGACAGCTTTTAAGATCTCTGACATGCTGAGTCCTTTCCCTCACACTGCAAAAACAGCAGCACAGCTTGCCTGCAACAAATGCAAGACAGGAATGTGTAAGAGCCATAAAGTCATTGGTTATATGCATTAATAAGCTCAGAGGATTCCTATGCAGCTAACCAGAAAGGGAAATTCTTACCCTATAAAGCAGGGCAGCTCAGATCAAAGGAATATCCCCAAACCTGATACTGAGTACATGTTGCCAGGAGACAGAACAAAAGGCCACGTGCAGCTTGGCATTACTGAAACTGCTGGACATGCCTGACAAAGAGACCTTTGCATTGGCACAACCACAGGGCACATCAGTGACAGCACTGCATGGAGAAGTAGGCCACAGGATCATTAGCCCAACAATAACTTTTTGCCACAAGCAAAAGTCTATTCAATCCTTCCAATCCTCCCACTGTAACTTAAAGGGGGAAAAAAAGGTAAAAAGAAAAGGTGGGCAGTGTTTCCATTTACTAAATATATTGCCCATTACCGCACAGGATGGCCATATGGAGGATCATAAAGAAACACAAACTATAATCCACATTAGTGCCTTTCTAATACCACAGAAAGATGAAGGTGAACATCAACATAACACTAAGTTAACACAGGCTGACAGAGCCATATAAAAGAGCAGAGTTTCCATTTTTGCCAGCAGAAAAGCAGCTGTTGAAGATGCTTAGAGGGGCAGCACTTCTGGGAATCAAAGTGAGGGTTCCAGTGGGTGTTTTAGCCAGGTCTGAATAACTGCTGCTGAAATGTGGCCAAACACTGAGTGCATCCATCCTCTGCCTCCCTAACAGGGCCAATGGAAGGTCACCACTTTGAGCAGGATCCCTGCTGCAGAGCAGCACCTCACACAGCAGAGCCACTGCTCAGGTACACTGGATGCTCCCACTAGCCAGAGGTGGCTGACCTGGGCCAAGAGGCTGGGAGGATGAAAAAAATCCCCAACTGTAGCAAAACAGCTCTGGTAGATGAAACCTTCCAAGCTCCCTTCTGGCACACCACAAGCTGCAACAGTTGCCCAAGTTCATTCTTAAAGAGGTGCTATATTTTTGTTAATATTTGCCGGGTGGCAGTGAAATTCTCAGAAAGGAAATGACAGGTCCTAATCACAGAGATGCCTTGAAGATTTCTTCAATGAAGAAATCTGCCACTCTCCTCCACAGGGTTCACTGAACATTTTCAGACCAGGCTTTCCATCTGCTGACCAGCTGCAGACATGCAAGTTGAAAGTCTTACAGCATTTTGTGTAATTATGAGTGTAACTCACAAACAAAATTTAATCAGCAGGAGAGTGTGCTATACAGATGAGACACCGGAGTTCACAGTGGTATAATCATCACAGAAAGAGCAGTCCTTAACGCAGCCTGCAGTTATTTAGAGGTTCCTGTTCTGAGCAAGTACACCACGTACTTTGATCTCTGCTGCCTCCTGCCAAAATTTTGGATATTAGCAAGCCAAAATGCCAAGAGTCACAGACAAAGATATGGCAGACAAAATACATCCTGTGGTTACACAAGCAGCTCTCCTCCTGAAGGAACCTGATGCATTTCAAGAGACACAGAAGTGTAGTTGTAACTAATTACCTTTACGTTAATCAAAAACATTGTTTTAAACTTACAGATGAGGAGCCTGTTACATGAGAACTGAAACTTTGCTGTTCAGTTCACAGACTACCTGAAGTGATGCTCTGAAAGGGGGTCAATCCAGCCAAAGCCTTGGATGAAGTGTGGTAACTCCACACTGCCGCAATCACAGCTGTGGTCACAGCCTCGGACAGAAACTCTGTTACAGGGGTGTTAGCCACAGTGACAGTCACGCTGAGTTATTCCGTAAAGCAAGGATGTGTCCTCTTTGTCACATATGATGAGTCATGCCTCAGGTCACAGTACTTCAAGCAAACTCTTTAATTTGGGATTAAATCAGTCTTTAAGAAGAACATGCCTCTGCCAGATTTTGGCTCAAAACCACCTTATTAGAGAAAGATGGATTCCACATAGTTAACATTCACTTAAATCTCTTGTTTTTAAAGAAAACAACAGTTGAGAAAACTACGTGATAATTAAGCTGCAGCCATGGGAAGCAGATAGTTGAGACAGTCAACCTTTATTCTGTCCTGTAGACACAAACTACGATAGAAGAATGACTAATATTTGAAGTTTTTAATTATAAATTTTATCCAGTTCATTTTGAAATATATTAATTTCTTATTTCCTTCTGCCTCCAAGTGAGAGGGAGCACACAGCTAAGGGTGTGCTGCTAAGACTCTACTTCTACAGCTGCTACTGAACACAGCTAGATTTCTTCTTCCTATGATGTTTATCCTGATTTTATTATAACATAACTGGAATACTTCTGCCTGTAATCTACTAATAAATGCTTCCACTCGAGTTAACGAAGTTTTGTGGTCTGATTACAAGTGAAACTGCAATGAATAGTCATGGAGACAGATAAACTTGGACTCAGGATAGAAGATAATATAATAGCTCATCATTTTCTCTGTGATCCACCTTAGTTAAAAGAAAGGTCTTTGACGATCCTGGGCAGCCTGGACTTATTTTAACCTGAAAAATCAGACACTCCTGCAGAGCACAGTGTGTTCTCCTGAATGTTTGTTCAGTGCTAGGCAGTACAGCTCCACCTCCTGAATTATTTAAAGGACACATTTCTTGCAGCCCAGCCTAAGACCACCGGGTCTGTGGTACAGTTCTTCCAGGTGAGGGGGCACAGACCCTGAGCAAGCAGCTGTCCCTGACAGCAGAAGCAATCAGGACATAGCAAATGTCTGCAAGGTATACGGAAGTAGGCAGCAGACACCAGAGGCAGCAAGGGCAGCAGCACTCTGGAGAGGACAAGAGACAAATGCTGTCAGGGTTTGAGGTAGAAACACAGGAACCTTTGGTGCAGAGATCTTCCAAGTCCAGCACTGCCCCACTGCAGGTCTTCTCTATGAAGTCACTGGCTCTGATGAAATCAGGCTCTAAGGCAACACCAAAGCAGATGAAGTTTTGTTACATGCCCATTTCTCAAGATCCTACATTACCACTCTGGTTTTTGAGTGGGCAGCTGTCACTCTCTAGCATGCAGTGAGATAATACCAGCTTTTTGACAGACAGAGTATACATTTAAGATCTAAAAAAAGCTGTGAGTTTTATATAGGCAAACCATGGAAAGGAAATGAGTAGATGATGCATCCCTATCCAAGTTCTCTTAAAGAAAATGTAGGCAGCCAAAGCCGTTCTCCCCCACTCTCATGTATTGTACCACTCAAGACATATTATTTTAGGATTATTTCTGGTGCACTGACTAGAGAGTATATCCACAAATCACAAATGCCACTATTTCATGTACAATTGTCTCCTCCTTTTTTCTTTCCTCCTTTTCTACTTCCTATTCATTTGACTAATGTATAAACTGTCTGAGGTAGGGATCATCTTGCACAGTCTTCAGAGCAGGTATGACATTTTTATTAGCATGTATAGTGTTGCAGAGACCCACAGCTACCATACAGGCAATCCTACCACCTGACCACTGCTCACAGCTGGGTACCACAACAACCAGATGAGATGTGCTTGTTTGTATTTAGTTTATGTACCTCGGCCTGCAGGTAAAATGGAGCAAGCACCAGGACTTCAATCTATTAAAGGCAGTTGAGACAATGTGGAAAATGCAGAGTTCAACACAATTCTGCATCTGGCTCCCTAGGGCAGCACAGCCAAGCCTTAGCCTCAGTATGGCTGAAGGGGATTTGGGATGGCTCTACCAACAGCAAATTACACAGCTTTTAAAGTAGATCTGATGCTCTCAACAGCTTGAAAAGAAGAACAGAATTCAAAAGAGTCATAACATCTACAACCGTAGACAAACTCTTCACCTCCTTCTTCTGCAGAAGTATTGAGAAGTATTTTAGCGGACGCGTTCCAGAAGGACACGTCCATCTGTGACATTAAGCACAATGCACCCCATGGTACCCGTGACCCACTGTCACAGATCAGCATCTTACTATCTCTGACCTTCAACAAATGCAAACTGCAATTTGTACTTTATACAGAATACACCACATCAAACCAGAAGTCATCATATTCCATCCACGCTCTCCACAGGATAAAAAAGACATACTGAGTCCATTAACCATAAGATCCAGGTCGTGCACAGGTTGCTTGGCCGAGTGCAGTCGTCGCTGAGTGTCACTGAACATACACATCAAGGTGGGAGAAGACACAGGTGTCTACACTGCTGGACTCAAGACCACCACTGGAGATGTGATCAGTACGTATTGCAACATAGACGGGAAACAGAGTAAAGAGATGAGAAAGAAGGAGCCAACTTCATTAAACCCCTGTCCAGGCATGACAAAAGCAGTAACCGGGTGGTCAGAGCCTACAAAACAAGGCCTGGTTCCCCTCATCCCAGCTGAAACACGCTCCCTCCTCCTTCCCACTGCCCACAGGTTTGCGCCGAACCTCCTCCTGCACTGTTTCTACCACGGGAAGATCAGCTCACCTGTTCTGGGCAGCACCACACAAGTCCTACTTTCCTGCTGACCCACGTTTTCTGGCCAGCTGCCCCACAGCCACCCTCCGGCTCACTCCAAACCTCCTTCAGCCCTGTCCCCTCACAGGTCACCTTGCTCCCTGTCACCACCCCCAAAAGACACCTGCACGTCCACCGCAGGCCCCTGCGCACCTGCCAGCTCCAGCCTCCTGCCCTCACTACAGCCACCTTTCCCTTGGTGTCCAGTCAAACACCTTTCTCCTTCGTCCTGCAGCCACTCTGCCGCACAATGCCCCTGCAAGCGGCACTGCCACCCGTGCCTGGATCCCGACACCACCTCTCCATTCCCACGGTACACAGGAACCCCTCCAGACTCAGGGCTTTGCATCTCCTCCAGCTTCACTCAAATCACGGGGCTCCCCAAACCTTAGGCGGACCCCCAAAAGCCTCTTTCCCCGGCATCTCATGCACACCCTGCCAGCCCGCCGGACCCCCTGCCCCAAGGGCCGGCGCAGNTGCGGCCCGGGACGGGAGCCCAGGGGCACCCCGCGCCCGGACCCGCCCTCGGCACTCGTCTATTGGGCGGCCGACGCGGCTTTCGGCTTGCCATTGATTCAGCGCGATGTCGCTTTGGGCAAAACCGGGAGGGGCGGGGTCTGGGCGCAGGGAGCTGCCATCTTGAGTGTGGCACAGCGGGGAGGGAGCCTCCTGTCGTACTCGGGTCGCCATGTTTTGAGTGGCGGAACTGGGTGGGGAGTGAGGGGGGCTGCACACACACACCCCACACACACAATGGAACCCCGTGAGCTCAACTGGGCACTGTGAAAAGGGGGTTCACAGACATCCTCTTCTACAGCCACAGCCTCCCTGTGGCCACCAGGCACTCATCCTCCATTCAGTTGGTCACTCCTGCTCAGCATGACCCCTGCTCAGCCTCCTCCCCAGTGCGCTCACATTGTCCCAGACCCCAACAGCCTGCCCGGACTTGGGACACACCGGGAAGTGCGGCATGGAGAGGGTGCTGGGATGGCAACAGCAGCATAGCACTGGACTCAAGGTGTCCAGTGGGTAGCAATGCGTTGGTGCCAGCAGTGTTGGGAGACATAAGCAGCATGGAGAAGAGGATCTCCTGCTGTGACTGTGTCCGAGCATGTCCCCAAATAGTGATCATGCACACTTCCAGCAGGAGTGGGGGCATCGGCACTTAGCGTTGGTTCACAACTTGGGAGAGACAGCCCATGTTTCTGGGGCTGTGTCAGAGGGTTTCTACACTGATGCTCCCAGCAAGCCAGACAGCCTCCATGCTGGACTGGCATGATGAGGTTCATCAGATGCTCAGATAACAAATTAAGAAAGGCCAGAAAAAAAAAAAATTGATTTAGTAACTTATCTCCTGCCCTGGATTTTTTCTATCTGGATCATCTCACCTGCCTGCTGCTGGTGTGGGCCAGCAGCTGTTCACCCATCACACCCATCGCACCATGCTCGCTCCTCTTCCTGTGGCAGCCAGATCCCAGCCTCCACCAGTCCTTGGCCAAGCCCTCCCGTTGGGAGGGAGCAAGTGCTTGAGGGAGTCCAGCACTGCCAGTGCTTGAGGGAGCCCAGCAGTTTCCCCAGCCCCTACTCAGGCTCTGCTGCAGACCAACGTGACATCTTTGGTGTGGTTACCATTTGAAGTGAGGTTGTAAACATGCTGGAACACTGACATTTCCGCCACACAGTTATTGAAGGAGCTTTTTTCCTGTTCCCAGCTAGCCCTGAAATTAGAGGCACAGCAGGGAGAAGGCATGGAGTTCACAGGAGCACAGGACAAGTCCAGATCAGGTGTGACTCATTGTTGGAGAGCAATTAACACTTGCTGCTCTTCCCAAGCAGGGATGCGTCTGACTGACTCTTTGCAATGAGGTTTCCTTCCTGTTGCAATGGGAAATGCAAGCCAGACTGGCCACAGCTTGGCAGCAACTCCTCTGCTCCCTCGTGAGAGCGAGGCAGGCTGCGGACTTACTGTGGTTTTGGGGAGGGCTGGCAGGCACTGGCTGCAGTGACCATGTCCAGAGTGATGTGAGCTGTTGACATGACTTGAATCCTCAGGGGGAGATTCCAGCTACAACCTAGAAACCTAGAAACCCTGCTGAGCTGAACTGTCAGCTGGCATAAATCCATGTCGATCTGAAGAGGGAATGCACTGATATAAGCTCAGGGAGGCAGGAGGGAAGGTCTGTCTTGAGGATGGCTTGCCAACTCTACAAGCCCAGAGCAAACCTCTTACTCTGTCCATAAGCAATAAACTGTGCCATGTCCCATCCCCCAAGGCAGGGGAAGAGCTGATGCGAGATGGCAATAGCACTTCAGGAGGTCTCTGTGCTCCATTGCCCCTCTAGTACAGCTGGGGACAGGAAAAAAGGAGTGGCCAAACAGCTGAGGCTTTGCTGCCATGGTCCCAAGCTTGGCTTCGTGTGGCTGCTGCCCTAGAATCATTGGCCACAGAGCTCCCTGCCCTGCCAGGACCGATCTAAACTGCCAAGGCAGGAAGAATGAACAGCAAGAACAGGGAAAGGGCAGTTTTTGTGTGCTACAGCACATCATTTTACAAGCATCACCATGCTCCCAAACATGCCAGAGGCACCTTGGACTCAAAAGACTGCTACAGGTACTTTTATGAAAGTCCTTACAGCTGTTTTGGATGTAGGACAAGAGCAGCGTGAGCTAAAGAGCTTAAGAAAAGCAGAGAGCAGAGATGTCTCCTTGTAGCTTCTCTCCACTCCCAACAGGAATGACATCTGTTTCATTTCATGTGCTTATCTATAACTTTAATTGTGCTTTAACAAGAGATCTGATAATGCTCAGGGAACAGATATACAAGTTTGAACATGTTTTCCTGCTTTCTGCTCTGCTATTAATTATTTCAGAGCTCTTTTACAGCTTTCTAGCAGTAGCTACATGTAGTTGGAGACACTATCCTTTGTCTGTTGCAGCTTTGGCAGAAGCAAACCTGCTGTGGATACAGCTTGGCACTTCAAGAAGTACCTTTTGGGGTTGGCTGCTCTCTCTGAAGGAGCAGAGTGGGTAATGTATCTCTACCCAGGCATGTGGCTGATGTGAGAATGCTGCTGGCCTAGAGATCTGACATGTATCCCTGACTGGAAGGAGGAACATGGATCATCCACTGGGCCGTGGGGCTCTCAGAGCAGCCACATCATGTGGCTTTGTTAGAAACATGCTTGTCCCACCAAGGGATGTTCATCAGCAGAGAGGCTGGATACAACTGATTGAAAGCAGGGGCTTTAGTCCAGGGCTTAGGCTTCTTTTTCCTCCACAGTAGGCTGCAGCACACTCAAGCTGCTCTCCTTTGGGGTGGGAGAGGCCTCATGGCAGACTCAAGATAGCATCATGAAAGTCTGCCTGGCCATGAAGATAAACAGCACCCATGGGTGTAGGAAGGGTCACCCAGTGTCACCCTCGCAAGCCCCACAAGAGGATGAGTGTCACTATGAGCACAGCATGATCACCTTTTGTTGCTTGCTATGGGAATTTGCAGCCCCAAGAACCTCTTGGGGAAGGCTGCCATTGAAAGCCTAAGGGTTTCAGCTCATGTCATCCCTAACACTCTTCCTCCTTCTCCTGGCCCCTTTGCTCACCCTCACCCTGAGGCTTGGTCAGTCACAGAGTCCACACCTTTCCCTTCCAAGGCAAGCATGAGACCCACATACCAGCCCAGCCCAGAGAACCAGAAACACATCAGCCAGAAGCACAACCCACAGCTGTTTTTTTAAAATCACCGCATTTATTTTTCAACCTTCCTCTGTTGTTTGCAGTGCTGCTATTCAGTGTCTGAGTTAATGCGTTGACAGCTCTGTGACAAGAAAGAGAGGAGCTAGTGGAGAATGTTCAGTTTAGGGCCACAATGATGATGAGGGAGTTGGAGCATTTCTTATGAGGAGAGACTGTGAGAACCAGGCCTGTTCAGTCTGGAGAAGACTGAGAGGGATCTCATCTATGCATATAATTGTGTCAAAGACAGGTGCCAAGGGCACGGTGCCAGGCTCTTTTCAGTGGTGCGCAGTGACAGGACACGAAGCAATGGCCATAAACTAAACCACAAGAAGTTCCACCTCAACAGGAGGAAGAAATTCTTTACATTGAGGGTGGAAAAGCACTGAAACAGGCTACCCAGGCAGGTTGTGGAGTCTTCCTCTCTAGAGATACTCAAAACTCACCCGGATAAATTCATGTGAAACCTGCTCTAATCACCCTGCCTCAGCAGAGGGGCTGGAATAGATGACCTCCAGAGGTCCTTCCAACCCTAACAATTCTGTGATTTCTGTGTCTTCTTCCCCATGTCAAAGGGGACACAGAGACAATTGTCTCCTAAAGCTGCAGTTTCATGGTTCTACTGTAGGGACCAGAGATGTAGGACAAGGGTAACAGTGCTCAGATGAATGAAAAAGTTAGAGCTAAAAACAATTAGCTATTTCTTTGTTGGATTGTGGTAAACACAAAGTGAATAGAACCTGAACCTGAGAGCAAGGAATGCATAGTCCAAGCATTGGTCTCTGGACTTTGGGATGGTCACTCTCATGGTTCAGGAGAACAGGTCACTTCACACCTGCCAAGACATGATCCAGCTCTTGGGAAGAGGCTACTGTGGTGGTTCAAGGCAGGAATGTGGTTTGGTACAATGGCAGGATATCTGCTTTTGGAGGTAGAACTGTGCTCTGAGCCCCAAGGGAGAGAGCCTCATGCCCCATGGGGCCAAACCCAGCGAGGCCCAGAGAGACTGGGCCAAAGGCACAGGAAACGCAGGCATCCCTCAGGGCAAAAGGGACATGGGAAGGTTGAGACACGGCCAGCAGCAGATGGGGATGGCTCAGGACAAGCCAAAGTGCTGCAAGCTGGACATACAGAGTCAGATCCTGATTCTATAGTGGAAGAAGGCTGCAGAGAAGGTGCTGGGTGGGGGAGCAGATCTGGGCTGGACTGTGCCTCTGACCCTCCTCAGGGGACATGGGATTGGTGGTGGCAGGAGGCCAGAGGGGAGCGACGGCTCCTGAGGTAGTCTCCATTCACAGTCCTTTGTTAAAATAGACGTAGGGCACTTTGTCCCCGTGCTTGGCCATGATACTGTCACGCAGCTCCATCTCAAGGTCAGCCAGTGCAAGGGAGCTGTGGAGAGAGAGGGATACACACTGAGAGCCATGATCCTCCTCCCCAACCACCAGTTAAGCCACCCTCCTTCCCCACTGGCACTTGAAGTCCTCTGCAGTCCCTGGGATCTTGCAGGCTCATGGCAACACCCACCACCCTTCCCTCCTCCCCGTGCTGGAAGGCAGAGAACTGCCAATAGAGCTGGGTGTCCTGTCGCTCCCAGCACAGGGGAGCCACATGCTCTCCTCCTGCCCTGGGCACCAGCATGTACAGGCAGGCACTGCCTTGGGTTGAAAGGTGGGTGCCCATCATGCTTCTCCTGAAATGGACAGAGAAGAACTAGGGGAGGAGGAAGGCTCCCGAGATCCCATGCAGGAGGGAGAAGCAGTGAAACAGGTACCATTGCTGGGGGAAGAGGGCACAGGCTGCTGGCACCATGAACAGGAGGCTGTGGGATAGAGAAGAGCAGAGCATTAGTCTTGAGGATCCCAGATTCTTTGCCCTCCAGCCATAGGGATTTTAGCCCAGGAGGTGCTGCTCACACCCCATGACTCCCAATAATTGGGGAAAGCCCAAGCTGAAGGTAAGCAGTTTTGCAATCCCTCCTGGGAAAGAGGTATTTTTCCATGCATCTCTTTGGAGCTTGGAAACTCCAGGCACTCACAGGTGACTGAGCAGTGAGATACTTACAAGCCCCCGCAGAGCAGCACCTGCAGAGGCCCGTGGAGAACCCGGATCCGCTGCAAGAGAAGAGCCAGGAATGAGTCCCTGGTCTCACTACAAGACCCACTCACAGGGTGGGCAGACTTCTCCCCTCAATAGTGTTGAATGCCCAACACTTCTGGTGTGCACCACAAACCCTGCCAACCCTCCCATAGCCTCCCCATGTCACTTGAGAGGCCATTGGTGTACCAAGGACTGAAGGAGGGAGAAAAGTAAGCTGGGCTCTGAAACTCCCCATTTGATTCCCAGCATATCAACAGCTGGGAAGCACGGCTGGGGCACCACAGAACCCACTGGCAGAAGAAACATGCACTCACCTGCATAAAGGGAAATTTCTCCAGCCGCTCCATGATGATGGGCAAAATAACTAGGTACAGAGAGCAAAGGTCAGCCCAGATCCCAGAACAGCTAGTTATGCTGGGGGCTAGTGGGTGTTTGCTGATAGCAAGGACCTGACACAAGACCCCCACACATCCATCACCAGGGCAGCATGGTCTGTGCTCCTCATGCTCCTGTCCTTCTGGGCTTGAAGCATGTCAAGGGTCTCAGGAGCAGAGGGGGTGCCAGGCTGCAGGGTGAAGGGCTAGGGCTATAGAGCATAAGATGTATCGTTGTGGGGCCAAACTGCCATAGGAGCACCCCCTGTCTCCTGAGGTGTGGTCTGGCATGGAGGGGGCTGGGGGGCCTCTGATGGGAATGGGGGGATGAGAAGAGCAAATGCCATCTGAGATGCAGGGCCACCCTCCCTCTTCTTCATGAGGGAAACTGAAGCAAGGGAGGGGAAGGTGCTGTGTCCTGGAGAGTCCCCAGTTCAGTTGCGCACCCTCCTGCCCCACACTCACTCATGCCCGGTGCTGCCATGGTGATCCTGGAGAGCACAACCTGTGCAATGCCCTTCACTGCCGCCCTCTGCAAGCAAAATCAGCATGTGAGCCCTGGCAGTGCCGTGCCCCAACCCGTATCCTCATCCCCAACTCACCCTGGAGCGGCCGAGCTCATTGTTGTTCTCATCTGTCACTGTGATCCCGTTGATGATCTCCCTGAAGAGGACAGACAGCCATGAGTGGGGGACGGGATGGCCAGGAAAGCAGGAGGACACAGCAAGGGGTGAGGGGTGCCAGGGGAATCCTCTATGCACAACAGTCCCGGATACCCCCAGGGCACGGGGCTCCAGCACCCCGGGGCACCGCCGTCCCCAGCCCAGCCGATGCTGCCATCTTCAGGGCACAGCTGCGAGCAGGATCTGGCCGAGACAGACACTGCCTGGGATACGCAGCTGAGCCAGTCCCTCACAGAGCACATGAGCTCCTTGTGCCGTGACTTGTGGTGAACCCAGAGCAACAGACGCAGGTCACCACAAGGATCCTGACTGGGGTGTCCCGGCATCAGGATATGGACTGGGGTTCTCCCATGACATGCAGGAGACCTTTGGGTCTGAGGGATCTTCCAGAACAGATTCCAGAACAGCTATCCTCAGCTAAAAATCCCCCTTCTCCTCTAGGTGGAAGCTGACCCATCTCACCCAGTGCCCTCCATCACATACAGGGCACTGCAAATGCACAGACCTCCCTCCACCTCCCAGGATGGGAATCCAAGGCAGGGAGGCCACGCAGCCCAGGAGCCTGGCTGCCACCAGCTTGCCTTTGGAGGGAGCTGGGTCACTCAAGCACCCCAGCCACGTGTGACACTTACTGTTGCCGCATCATGGGGATATTGACACAGTTGGCAGCAGCCACAGCTGCAAAGGGGACCCAGCGGGCCAGCAAGGGTGGGGCTCGCTGTGGGAAACAGGCTGGCATCAGCACAGGAGAGCAGGATGTGCCCAGCTGCCCCAGCTGGCCCTCGCCTGGCATACCTTGGTGTAGAGGTTGAGTCCCACTGCGGTGGCCAGGGCTGCACCAGTGGCCGTGACATAAGCCACCCCGATTTGCCTGGACAGCGATTTTAAAGAAGGGAGACAATCACCAACTCTGACTCAGCCCTGTTCCTTCTGTGCCCAAGACGTGGCATAGGGGGTCTTTACAGGGCATCCAGGGGTGCACCAAATGGACACACTCCATCCTGTGGGGCCTGCTCACCTTAGAGAGATGGGGGAGGCAGCATTGCGGTTGGTGTAGTTGACAAAGGCATTGAACGACTGGTTCACCCACTGCCAGAAAACCACGGCAGGCACTGTCCTGCAGAGGGAAGGGACCAGGAGAGCACCCAAGGGCTGTCAGGGACACCTGGCCTGTGCCCATGGCCAGGCCTGGCAGGGAGACAGCCAAGATGTCCACAATCCACTCATCATGGTGTCTCCAAAGGGAAACTGAGGAACTGTGGCAAAGTGACAAGCCAGTGGCAGAGCTGGAAAATTATCCCAGGAGTTCTGGTTGTCCTGGGGAGCATAGAAGGGGGGGGTCCCAATCCTGCAAGGCACTTGGTTAGGGGTGGGAGACACAGCTCTCAGCAGGGTGGCAGCCATCCTCTGCTGGGCTGAGATAAGCCTTTGTCACAGCGAGCAGCAAGGAGACACATGGGGACAGAAGTGGCTCTGGGGAATAAGCGTGCCTGGGTGTCTCAGGGACACTGACCTGGGGCAGGAAGGGACACAAGGAGATGTGGGTCTAAGCACACTTTGGACTACAGTGGGATGGATAAGGGAAATCCCATCCCCAGCAGGGCCTGGGGATGCTGAAGCAGCCTGGCCTAGGGGCACATTTGGTCCTCAGTTCCAAAGACTGCTATGAGCCACAGACCAAGAGCAGGAGGCAAGTAGGATTTGGTTGCATTAATCATTTACAGGGTCTCTGGGAAGAGCTCAGCTGAGCTCAGGGTGAGGTGAGACCATCCTCAGCCATGCCAGGGGGATCTGTGATGCTTCTACCATAGGCTGGGTGCTGGGGACAGAGCCCAGAGACATTGGGCTTGACCATGGGACACAGGCAAGCACAGCAGTCAGGGGCATGCCTTGGGCAGCACCCAGCCCCAGAGGAGGCAGGCTGGCCATGCTCTGGCCACCAGGGACCTTGAGAAGGGCTGGGGGCTGTGTCTCCAACCTGGTATACCCAGGAGCTCACCGATAGAACTGGAGCATGCAGCCAGTGATGGCCATGCCCCCCGGCACCTGGAAGGACATCCTCCCAATGAAGTTCATCTTCTCACCGCTGTCAGGGTGGAAGGCTGAGTCGTACAGCTTCTTGGCATAGAGCAGCTGCTCCTGGCTGCTTCCTGGTGGCACCAGCCCGGCCCTGCAAGGCCAAAGCCCATCAGGGGAAGCTGCACAGACCCGCCAGCACCTGGCACTGCTGAGGCACAGAGCTCCGGGCACCACATGAAAGGCAGGGGAAACATCTCCTGAGAAGGATGCATGTCACAGCTTGAGGCTCCTGGGAGAAGCCTGGGAAACCCCCCCAAAACTACCTTGAACAGATGTTACATCACAGCAAACCTGCTTGGGAATGACTGCCTCCATTCCCCTGCAACACTGCACAGTAGTTGGGATGGCCATGAACACAGGGATAGCACCTGTCCCATCTGTACCCCTGCCCCTCACCTGCAGCCCTCCACCAGGGCCTTGGCCTGGTCCAGCTCCTCCTCCGGCACCAGCACTGTCCGAGGGTCGGTGATGTTGAGGAAGTGTTTCAGGCGCCCCACAAAGGTGCTCTGGTCCCAGCGTGGAGCGTCAATGTTGAAGCCAAGGGAAACTGTAGCCATTTTGGCATAGGTCTGGGCAGGGGGAAAAGGCTGCTCAGTAGGATCCTGCCCTGCTTGCTCATTGAGTTCATGCCTGCCACAGCCACAGGAGCAGTCAGATGGGCGAGAGCCATGGCAAGTTTATGTTTAACAGAACAACTGGACTTTCAGCAGCCCTGAGCCCAGGAGGCCCCTGCACTCCTGCTATCAGCAGAACACTGCAGTCAGGCTGCTCCTTCACACATCGCCCTGCTTGCCTGGGGTTGCCTCACTTGTGCTGCACCCCACAGCACCTGGCACCCTCTCCTCGGGGCAGTATAGTGCTGCACAGCACTGTAGGGCCCAGCTCAACCCCTCCGCAAGGCTGCCCTGCAGGCACTCCTACAGAGGCACTACTCTGCAGCTCCCTTGTGTGCAGAGCACAGCACCCCCACACAGTGCTGTGTCCCCCACGGCACCATCCTGCACACCCCTCTAATGCTGCTGTGCACTGCCATGGCAATGCCCTGTGTGCTCCCCCTTGAGTGCTGCGCCACAGGCTCACTGTTGCACAGAATCACAAAATGAATTAGGCAGGAAAATACTTCTGAGATCATGAGTCCAGCCTATGACCAAACACCACCGTGTCAACTACAGCATGGCACCAAGTGCTATGTTCAGTCTTTCCTTAAACACCTCCAGGGATTATGACTCCACCACCTCCCTCAGCAATCCTTTCCAGTATCTAACCACCCTGCTGTAAAGAAATTCTTATTCATGTCCAACCTGCACCTCCCCTGGTACAGCTTCAGACTATAGCCTCTGGTCCTGTTGCTGGTTGCCTGGGAGAAGAGGCCCACTCCCTCTGGCTACAACCTCATTTCAAAGGTAATTGTAGACAGCGATAAGGTCCTCCTGAGCCTTTTCTACAGGCTAAGCACTCCCAGCTCCCTCAGCCACTCCTCATAAGACTTGAACTCCAGACCCTTCACCAATTTCCTTGCCTTTCTCTGTAAGGCACAGCAGAGCTCGGCACACCTCAGACTCGGGCTGGCCCCAGCACACCTCTGGCTCGGCACGGAACGGCACGGCACACCGCCACCCCAGCCCAGCCCAGCCCGTCCCGTCGCGTCCCCACGTGTCCCCACCTGCGGTCCCAGGCCCTGCTCCCGCCTCCC
>VYXD01008368.1:2587676-2654709 GCA_013397195.1 Hylia prasina
GGGCGAGCGGGGCGGGCTGGGCTGGGGGCCAGGGCCGGGGCCAGGGCCAGCGGGGCCAGGGGTGCCTGAGGCCGCGGATGATCCCCACACGGAGCGTGCGGTGATGGGGGTCGGAGGGTCTGTTGGGCCCGGCTGGGCTCATGGCAGGCACGGGCAGGCCTCGGGCCATGAGAGGGGGTGCCAAGGCGGTGGAACCAGGAGGATCGAGCCAGGCTCTACTCGGTGCTGTCGGGCAGTAGGACAGGAACCAACCGGCAGAAACTGATGCACAGGAAATTCCATCTGAATACAAGAAAGAACTTTGCTGTGCGGGTGACCACACACTGGAACAGATTGCGAAGAGAGTTTGTGGAGTCTCCCTCACTGGAGATATTCCAGAACCATCTGGATGTGATCCTGTGCCATGTGCTCAAGGATGACCCTGCCTGAGCGGGAGGTTGGACCAGATGAGTGACTGTGGTCCCTTGCAGCGTGACCCATCCTGTGATTGTGTGACAATCACCCAAGGAGTGTGGCCAGCCTGGGGTCTGAGTACCCACCTGAGGTGTCCAGTCAGGCATGGGGGCCTGGGACTGTGCAGGTTCGGGCACCCATACAAAAAGATGAGAACAGTGTAAGTTTGGGGTCTCCAGCCATGGAAGACCCTGGCTGGGGTTGGGGCCCTGGCAGCACACAGACGATATGGGGGACACAAAAAAGGGGGTTGAGTCCCAAAAAGGGCAGCAGAACTGGTGAAGGGCCTGGAGCACAAGCCCTGTGAAGAGTGGCTGAGGGAGCTGGGATTGTGTAGTCTGAAGAAGAGGAAGCTCAGGGGTGACTTTATCACTCTCCAGCTTCCTGAAAGGAGGTTGTAGACAGGTGAGGATTGGTCTCTTCTCCCGAAGTGACCCAAGTGACAGGACAGGAGGAAATAGCCTCGAGCTGTGCTAGGGGAGGCTCAGACTGGACATTAGGAAGAGTTTCTTCACAGAAGGGGTGATTAGACATTGTAGAGGACTGCCCAGGGAGGTGGTGGAGTCACCATCCATGGAGGTGTTTTTAGGGAAAGATTGGAAAGACTGGACATGGCATTTAGCTCCAGTTGACATGTCAATGTTCGGTCATAGGTTGGACTTGGTGATCTCAGAGATGTTTTCCAATTTAATTGATTTTGTGATTCTGTGAATCAGGTCTAGACAGGGGCTGGGAAGCTCAAGGATGCTATGGGGGGGTCTTTGTTGGGATAGACTCAGCGTGCCTGGAGTTGATTCCTTCAAGGTGTGGAAGGTGTGATGGAGGTGTGGGTGCTTGACAGGGCTGGGGGCCAGGATGGCAGCGGCCTGAAGAGGAAAGGAGCAGTGGAAGAGCCTGGCAAGGATGGAAGGCAGTGTTCAGAGATTGCCTGTGAAGAGTTGGGGAGCGGCTATGACTCTAAAGGGGCGTTGGACAACCCAGCCAAGGTGGGAGGAGGCCACCCTGGGACTTAAATCTTGGCTATAGGAATTGAAGGAGCTAGAAGAGAGCTTGCTGAGGTGGAAGGGCTGGGTTTTGATACACAGCCTTAGAAGGGAAGTTCAGTCATGGAAGAGAGGCTGAATGAAGGTGTTCACAGGTGGCCAGGACAAAGTGCTCAGGGGCTGAAAGAAAACTGCCAGTTGGGTGGGATGGACAGTCTGGTGAGTCAGTGGGAAAACACAGTCAATGTTTGGCTGGCTAGGATAGTTTGCTGGGATGTTGTGTGCTCTGGGGTTTCCTGCCATTGGCTGGCAAGATGAGAGACAGTCTGGGTTGAAAAGAAATAAGAATAAACTGTGGGAAACACTGGAAGTGGAGTTTTGATGTTGATGAGAGAAATAAAGGTCCCAGGGAGGAAAGAAGTATTGGAACAGAGAAATAAATGGTTTGAGAGGTAGCAGCATGGATTGAAAGAAAAAACTGGGTGTCTTGGGTAGAAGGCAGTGCTGGGAGACAGGTGAGGTGGTGAGGGTGTAGTGCAGTCTTAATCGAGGTTGGAGGAGGGTTGGATGATGGACCAGGGTCATCCAGGTGTTGGAAACAATTTGGGTTTAGATGCCAGAGTAGTTGGGGTGGGACAAGTTGGATGCTGGCCAAGTGCAGTGATGACTGGAAGAAGGGGTTGGAACTATGGGTGAGGGGTGGTGAGAGAGAACTGCCATGGATGTGGAGCCACTCATGAGGATGCTGCATGAAGAGAGAGCACAAGCAGAAGGAAATAGCAATGGGGAAGGAGCTTTCCCAAGGGCAAAGCCTATTTTGTCCAAGAACCCTCTGGACACAAGTTGGATTCATGCAAGTAGAGGGATTCATGCATGGGGTGTAAGCAACAGCACCAAAGGCAGCTTCTCATCTTCACTGGGTTAATTCTGTCTGCATCCCTACTCCTGGGCCACAGAAAAGGCGATTGAGATAAAGCCTGTGGGATCTGCTCTATTTTAAATTAGTTGGTGATGGGGCATGGCACACCAGGCACCAAAGCCATCACAGGATGGACATCTGCTGTAAAGATGAGGGCAGCTGCCTCCAGCAGTGCAGTGCTTTGTGGGACACATTTGGCTTGCAGCTGCCAGATCTGGTCTTCTGCCTTATGATGTCCTGATAAGCTGGTGTAGTCTGGGATCTGGCTGCTCTTATCCAGGCACTTTGTGTGCAGAGAGGGTGGACTGGGTGTTCTCCAGTGTTCGTGTTATTTGACACAACATTTTACTGCCTCTTTGTCTATTTTCCATTTCTTGGAATTGTTTTTTGAATTATAGCCTCTCAGGCAGGGTGGGTGGCACTTTGGGGTGCCTGGTGGGCTGGCTGGACTGGGCAGAGGACTGGAGAGCAATGCACTATCTCTCTAGATTCTCAACTTTCACTAAAACGGAATAATCATTTGTGGTAGAAACTCTGAAACAGCAGCAAATATATCCAAAGCAGCTATGGCAGCCTGGGGGTGTGGGTCAGCAGTCAGAAATCATCCAGACAGCTTGATCTAACAATTTACTGCTTGTCATCTGAGCCATGGTAGCTGCCCATGAGCACGTTCCTGCCATGTCCTGAGTGCACCAGGAAGTGCTTAAACTCCCCTCAATGACTGCTTGCTCCAACTCCAGTGACAAGAGGGTTAATGCTGAGGTTTAAATTATTTCAGTGTTCATCCAAGTGAGTAAGTACAGAGGGGAAGTGTCTTCTTTTGCAGAGCATACCAGCATTTCTCACAGCTGTGGGGCAGGGGTGGTGGAAGGTCATAGTTGGAGCACAGAGGGAAGGATGAGCCATAAAACTGCAAAGCATGAGAGATGTGTAGTGCTGAAGTCTTTGGCACCGTTAAGCAGCATCTGCAGTGGGCGCATGGCAAGGGCAAAGGGAGGCTGCTACATGAAAGGATATGCTGCTTTCCAAAGGTTGGGAAATGCTGTGTGAAGCAGAGCTTGTGGCTTCCTCGTCCCTGTAATAACAATCTTTACCGAGAGACATGGTATGTTATTGATAGATGCTGGGGCCAGAGGATGGCCAGTGTTTTTCTAAAACCATTGATTGAAGATGACATCATTGTGTCAAAACCAGATTTGTCAAAGTGTGGCCCTGTTTTATAGTTGAGGAAACTGAGTCAGTGTCTAGCTGACATAAGGCGCATCTGGTGAAGAGGATAAAATACCAGCATAGTAAATGCACTGTCAGGCGTCTTTCTCCTGGTCTTGAGCTCATATTTATAGGAAAACCAGCATCTGTGTCTTGCCTGCTGTAGGTGTATCTCATACCTAGAAATTCTTTCTTTTGTCCCTTGTTCCTTGGCAGTAAGGCCCTATTTAAAATGGCCCCCCCAAAAAAATGCTTTCAACGATTTTAAGTGTCTCACTACTTTAGTTTTCAGTACTGTTCGGTGTCATGTTTTTTGGTTTATTTTACTGATTGCTGAGAGGTTGATATGAAAAATCACCTGCAGATAGGAGAGTATACCAGTCACTGGTCAAGACTTTGAAGTTTTGAAACCAGACAGAGACTGCTGACATTGTCCAGTGCTGGGCATTGGTTCTTCTCTGCACAGGGCAAAATAGTTATTTCAAACCTGCTGACACCAGAGGAGTTTGATTTTAATTATGAAAAGAGGATTCATGCTGGTATTGGTTTATGTATCAAACTGGAAAGTGCTGTGTGACCTCTTTGACAGAAAACTACATTAGTAGGTTTGAGCTGGAAAAACTCTGTAGGTGACTCGATTCCATTAAATTTTGGATTTCAATGCAGGAAAAAAAGTCTGCATTGAATGACACCATATGGTGGAGACATGCAGCAAGCAAATGATTTTTTGGGAGTTTTGCCAGAGTAAGAAGTATTGAATAAACTGTGCTCAATAGATTAATTTACTTCGGTTGTATTTTGAAAAAGACTGGATGATTTTATGACCATTAGTGACATTTGCAGTTCTGCAGCCGAAGATAAAGGTAATCAGACGTCATTCTTCAGGGCACCAGCTAATCAGTGCAGTTGTCAGGAAGGACTCCCCTCCTCCAGCTCTGTATGTGCAGGATTGCACCCTGGATGACAAATGTAGCCTCATATAACCAGTGTGCAAGGCAGGATATTTGGCTCAGCTAAGCCTCTCGTCCTTCCCTGTGTCAGCTACTCCTGTGTGACTTTCTGAAATTGTCACGTGTACCCTCTATCTTTAAGTTACTCTTTAAAAATGTTGAACTGCTGCCATGTTGCTTAACTGAAAGTAAATAAATTGGTGCCCAGAGCTGTGCTAGGTGCTGTGCTGGCAGAGCATGGAGGTGCTTCCATGCCATGGAAATACGGTCTGTCTGGGGTGCTAGATAACCAACTGATACGAATAACTAGAATCCAAGACAGGTTTGAACTTGACATATTTGCTGCCTAAACCTCATCAAGGATTGTAGGTGTGGCAGAGAAGGAATTAGCAGAAGAATCATGGGCTGGTTTTATGGATATTTTGTGAAGTTTCTCCCACGGTTGTAGAAAAGTCGTTGAAGTTTGAGAGTAGAGCTCAACAGTGCTGGGAAACTGTGGGGAGACAGGAGTTGTCATCTCAGTGGCAAATGTGCTTGGCTGAGATGAGTCTTGAGGATAAATACAAGTGACTTGTGGTTGCAGAAGTGGGGAAGAGGGCATCTCTGCAGGGGTGTAGAGATGGGGGCGATGTTGTCGTAATGGCAGGCTGAGCTGCTGAGCTTTGTGACTGTATTGCATCTTAGTGAAGTGAATTGGTTCTACCTAAATATCCGCATCTAGTAGATAAGCAATTGGTGGTGACTGAGGGTAGTTTTATTTTAAACTCATTATCTGAGCCTTGTGGCTAATAAAGTTAAACAGAATACATTTACTTCTCTTTCCTAATAAGAATCAACTGTGCTTTGCAGCAGCTTATGGGCCACGCTTTTCATCCATGCCCCGTGTATCCAGCCCTCAGTACAAGGGAAAATTGTTCTTTCCATTATGGCTTTATATTGCCAATCTGATAAAATATTTAAACAGATTATCTCAGTGCTCTTTGTCCCAAACCAATTTTTGCTTTGGCCTGTAAAGTGAATCTTCCTTTCAGTGGCTTCTGTGGTACAGGATGTAGTTACATGTATCAACTTGTTCAAGAGACCCATATACAGCATGGATTTAAGGCTGAATAAACCCACAAAACCCTTAGCTAGGACTATAAATGTCACTGTATTTTTATATATGTAGGGGTTTTTTTGAGAGAAAGAGAATAGGATTACTGCATGCAGCTATAATTGAAAGTCCTTTGATAATTTGGTGGGTATTTTAAACCTAGCAATGATATACTTTCATAAAACCACACATCCCAGTTTTCTGAAGGATGCTAATAAGATGGTTAGCTTTGCTTTCATGCTCGATGTGTTTATGAGTGCTCTTACCCATTAAGTTGCATCTCCGAATTTAATGCCCCACTCTGATTTCATAGTAATTGTCAGGAGTCTCTTTTTCTTACTGTATGTCCCTGCTCACTGTCTGGAAAATACAGTCTCCTCATTGCTGACCCCATCAGTCTGTCTCCTCATGGCGCTTGTAAAGAAAACCCTCTCCACCAAGGACAAAAATGTTTTTAAACAAGCCAATCTGATATAAGACATAGTTTGCTTAACCTAGAGGTGACCAAGAAGTGGTTGCTGGCTGACTGTGCCCAGCCTTGAGTTGCTCTGTCTGTCTGCCCTTCTCCAAAGGCTGCACACGCTGCCATGCTGTGCTGTTCATTATCTGAGCAGCATCTGCAGTTCCCTTCTCTGTTACAGATGCCGCAGTCTGCTTAGTTCTGTGCAGCTGACACGCTGCCCTTACGCTCCTGTGAGGCGTCTCTGCGGCTCCTCAGCCAGCTCACATCTACCCTGGCCTGCTCAAGACTTGTCCTGCTTCTCACCCTGGCCACTCCAGTGAGTGAGTGCCACTGGCCTGGCTGCCATGCAGGCATCCTGGGAATCCTCCCTTCTCACTACTGGCTAAGTCCCAGCATGAGACATTTGTTACCTGCCCTGCTTCAAAAATCTGCTGCTCTTCTGTTGCTTCTGTGCATCCTCTTTGCGCCAGATCTTCTCATTTCATGGCTTTCTACCTGACATCTCCCATGAAAAACAAGGCATTGCTTTTTGACTCTCCTCAGCCCATTAGTTTCAGCAGAGGAGTGCTTGTCCATCAGTGTGTGTGCAGCAGGGGCTGCTTGTCCCACATAGTGGTGGCATGCAGCAGGAAACTCTGCTGAGTTATTTTTTCCAATCTACTAAGCTGTCAGGAAATGCCTTCTGTCTTTCTAGCCAGTGTGCTCATAAGACCAATTAAAAAGAATTAAAAAGAAAAAAATGAGAAACCCATCTGGGCATGACTTTCCTTAGTTTTAAATCTTTGCTGACTACAGGGAGAATGCTGGATTCATGTTTTAAATGCTATTTACAAAACAGTAACAGTCACAGGAACCAATGCTATTATTTGGCTCTTGATTTAAGTTGTAGACTTATACAGACCACGTAACCTATGCTGGCAGCTACTGAAATAAAGTCCACTTCTCTATGTTGGCTTGCTTGTCTTCCAGCCTTTTAAATCAGCTTACTTTATACCTTAGAGAATACTTTTATTTCTATATATATCTTCTCTTCTATTGGCTACCCCTGATAATCCTGTGATCAGCCATGCAGCAGTGTCACTTGAGTAGAATATGGAACGATGCTGATCGTTTTCTCATAGGCTGTCATACTAGCCCAGAAATAGCATCCATCTACAATGGGAGAAGCTCTATTAACATTTACAACTGTTCCTCTTCCCGACCCTTGAGAATTGCTCCATGGTAGATAAGCAGTACTTTGTAATACATTTCTTTGCGTTCAGTATTTTGGAGTTGAATTCTGAAATATAAAGGCACCTAATCCTGATCTGCTCTGGGATACACTGCTCTGCTCTTAGCAAGTGGAGCTGTGAATAGGATTAGCATTTCAACAGCTTCTTTTTTTAACTGTGAGCAATAAACTAAAATAATAGGGCCTGATTCAGAGCGCTCCAAAGTCGGCAGTAGTGCTTTGGCTGATGTACATTGGCTTTGGGTCAGGCCCATAAGAATGGGAAATTCAGTGTTTCCCCTAGAAAGGAAGGAGAATGTGTGAATTTTAGAGTTCCTGCCCCTGTGGAGTCTATCCACACTGAGCTGAAATTCACAGATTTACAAGCCAACAGATGCAACTGTAAATTTGACAGCAGGTGAATGTGTTGTTAGTCATGCAGTTAAAACTTGTGCTTTTTAATGATGTCAAGGGCACTTAGGACATGCATATAAACAAGTAACCATTAGAGGTATTTTTGCTGCTGTTCCTTTTCCCTTGGACGTGTGGAAGTGCAGATGATCATCGGGACAGAACACGGGTTGAGCGCTGTGGCCGGGGAGATGAGCTGTTGGGCTGGCAGGGCTTGCAGTGACTGGCTGCACTGAGCACAGCCCTTCAAATTCATTAGCCATGGGCCCATGGGTGACAGCCAGCTGTAAGCATCTGGCCCTCAGGGCCCGGCACATGGTGTTGTAGGCCTGTACACTTCAACTAGAGGCTGTTTGGGGATTTACTGTGCCTATGCCTGTACTGAGAAGGCTCTAGCTGCTGCTAGACAATGCTACCCATTGCTCTAGCTGCTACCCTCTACCAAGCAGAGCCCATTTCTAATTCACAGCTCTTGAGCAGGGCCTGGATTCCCATTTTTTTACCTGCCTATCCCCTATGAAATAGGTGATACCTTGAGCCTGCTTATTGGGCAGTAAGACTGCAGTTTTGCTGTTGCTTGGAGAAGCTCTGAATTTCTGAACCTCAGCTTTCCACAGTGCTTTTTAAAAGCACAGCAACAGTGGCAATCCTGCAGCTTTCTACAGATACGTTTCAAACCCAGTTTTACTAAGTTCCTTCTCCTTGTTTCTAACACATCTCACATGTATTTTGAGCTGTAGCTGGTAATTTAACAGAAACCCAATAAATTACTGTGAAATTGAAAATGCTTACAGGGGTGGATCAGATGTCACATGCATTTGAATCTCAGCATTACTAAAAGCTTTAGCATCACGACCTGTAGTGCCGAATCCTTTCCAAAGCACTCCCACCTGGGAGCAGTGAGGTGAGCATTTGGAAGCAGCATTTGCTGAATGGCTGAGGTTGGGAGTGGGCAGAAGGACACTGCTGGAGATGGGGGATGTGTTGCAGCAGTGACAGTAGTACTGCGACGTGCAGCTCTTTATCTTGAGGACAAATTTCTGATAGCCGCGATCTGGAGGAGATCGGGAGCAACTTTCAAGGCTTGAATAGTCCTTGGCTCTCAGCAGGAATATTTAGAGGGTTTAGTTCCTCATAGCAACAAAGCACTTCAAGACATTTAACTGATTACACCCTTGCAGGTCGACAAGAGGCATTGTCTCCATTTTGCTATTGGGAGAACAAAAAGGCTTGAGATATGGGCCCCATGGGCTCAGTTTTCTGCTGATATTTGAACTTTCTTCATGGCTCTTGGTCTTAGTGGGCTTCAGCAAGGGAATTATCTGAGAGAGACAGAACAGGAATGCTGAGGGCTTCACAAGGGGCTGTAGGTGTATTTCTTTCCTGGATTTTCTCAGGTGAATTTTAGTAGCAAGAGCACCTGTGTCTGCCGGCAGGGTCTGAGTGTGGTGTGTGCTGCTTGGGCTCTGAGGAGGGGTCCCTGGCACACAAGGGCTGCAGAGCAGCGTGGCAGTGTGCCCAAAGACACCCAGGCATTCCTGGTGTAACAGCCTACTGTGCCCTTGGCTGCAACTGTCCCTCTCCTGTGGTGTGGGCTGGGCAGTAAGAGGCAGGTCAAAGTGGGGTGATTTGCATTTCTTGGTTATGTGCCAGGATCCAGAATATTTCTCCAGCCATTTTAGAGAGGTGCTGGTCTCTGACTGGTGGCGCTGACAAAAGCTTGGGTGTGCTGCTGTAAGGTTCATGCTTGTAAATGAGCTGACCTGCATATTCTGTTTCCTAATCCTGAGTGATACTGTCAGCTCAGAGAGCTGAGCCTGGCTAATGACTGGAATCCACTGTGCTTTTCTTAGCGAGGATGTGTGGTGATCTGAGATAGTTGTTAAGTGTTACATCCTAAGAATCAGAACTGCACGTGCCCCATGGGTTCAGCATGTTCTAGACAGATAAACGGGGTTTGAGATACTCAAAGTTTGGGTACTATAGGAAGAACCAAGGTCAGGTACATAGTAACCTGCAGTTACCTAGGAGGCAGATGAAGTTAATGGTGTTTTCCCACTGATAAAGGTAATGCAGACCTTGCAAGGATGTGGTCTGCAGCTTCTGCAGAGGGTATGCATAGGCACTGTCTCCCTGGCACAGAGAATGCCAAACAGCTGTGTGACAAGAGCAGTGCAGCCAGCGGGGCACCCCACTGTGTGACATTTGTGCTGTCTGAGACCTTGTTGATATTCTGAGATGGAAGAAAGTAGGGGCAAAGGGAGGAGTAGGAAACAAAATGGGAACAGGGACTGCAGGGAGGTATTCAGGATGTCTTGGGACCCACCACCAGGCAGAATCCATTTCAAGGAGGAGGGCATGACATAGTGGGGGTGAGAGTTCAGGTGGGGAAATAACAGCTATGGTCTCTCTTGTGGATTTAGGGTTTACTGTCAATCCTGCGCAAACTAAAGAGCACCCCAGACCAGGAGGTGAGAATCCTCCTCTTGGGTCTGGATAATGCCGGCAAGACCACACTCCTGAAACAGCTGGCATCAGAGGACATCAGCCACATCACCCCAACACAGGTGAGGAAGGCCTTTCCTTCTCGAGGCAGTTACTGTGGTCCCACCTGCCACATCATACAAAGCACTAATGATTCATCAGTCTTTCAGTAAAAAGGGGAGCAACTGGAGCCTGGTACACCATTAAGTTTGTGTCTTTTCTGCCTAAGAGGAGGCTTCCTGAAGGAGCCAGAGAGCTTCAGGCCAGATCGGTCAGGTAGTGCAAAAATGGATGAGTGCTGTGGAGTTCTGCAAAAGGCTTTTGAGTCATGCTAGGGTTGCATGGATGAGACTTTGTTCCTGTTGTCCTTGCCAAGCAGGGGACATGTAGACTGGATGCTGCAGCACTGGGCAAACCCTTGTCTTTTTGTATCTTTCACCCAACCAGCTCCAAGGGTTCTGCATATACCAGGGCTCCTCCCTAATGCCTCTCATGCCCTTTTGTTGAGCTTTGGGGTTGGAGGAGAGGGATGGCTCCCACCAGAAGCACTGCAGCATTGCTCCAGAGGAGGTTGCTAGAGAGCTATGGGAGATGCTTCCCCCCACCCTGTAGCTGCTTCCCAAAGCTCCCAGCCCTGGCACCCTAATTCCAAGCCTTGGTCCCCTGGGTGGTGTGGCAGCACATTGCCAGCCCACGCCACATCCTGTTTTTCTACTTGAATGCACTTTCAGTTGGTGCTCTAATTGATGAAATGGACCCTTCAGACGTGCAGCTGTTGCTCTTTTAAGCCCAGCATTAGCTGTGTCGTGTCGAATTGAGCTGAGACCTCTGGCTTCATATTAGTTGTGACTGTCTACTCAGCTTTCACAAGCTCAATCCTGCTTCTTACAGTGCCCTTGTTTTCTCCTTATCTGCAGCTCTCCCACCTCTTCCTGCACCCACCCTGCTGAGCCCTCTCAGGGCACTAACTGCATCATATGTCTCCATAGCCATGACAGCATCAACCTTTGACCCAAGAACAGTGACAAACTGATGGTTTAGTGGCTGTTTTTGCTGGTGCCTCTCCCACAGCTGATCCGTTTCTGTGGCTGCCCAGCCCATCTCACTGCACGTTGCAAGCATGGGATATATAAGGTGTTAATGTCTGGCTGCAAATGTGCTCCAGCCATTCAGGTTTATGGTCTATGTGGCTTTGTTTCTGCTCTTTCCAGGGCTTCAACATCAAAAGTGTACAGTCTCAAGGCTTCAAACTGAACGTATGGGATATAGGCGGACAGAGGAAGATCAGACCATACTGGAGGAACTATTTTGAAAACACTGATATCCTTGTGAGTATTGGCTGCAGCTGAATGCTGTGTTCATGCAATGGCTTTCCAAGGTCTCAGCCAGAAATTCAGAAACAAGTAATGTAATGTCCCAGCTCTCAGCAACACCATTGCCATTGTAACAGGAGTTATTCTGAGCTAAATGGCAAGATTGGTTGAGTGCAGTAAGAAAAATACAGTTATGTTTGCAGAAATCATTCAGTTCCATGTTTTTACTTTCACAGGATGGTGCTGTTTATAGCCAGTTCCTTTCCTCTCATCTCAGTCTCTTTCAAATGAAAGAACATTAATAACGTGTACTTTACCCATCTATAGCTCCTTTCACTGGAGACTCTGAAGGCCTGTCGTGGGCATTAGTGACTTAAGCATCATGTGTAGAGGTAGGTCAGTATGGTGCCCTTGTTTTATAGGTGGGGATACTGAGGCATAAGAATTAAATGCTCTGTCTGGCATCAGATAGGAAAGCTTCTGACGGAGGGACACAGAGAGACCCCTTGTTTTTTCTTTTGCTCCTTTACTCATAAGACTTGTCTTTTAATGGTTTTGACAACTTAGCTGTAATTACCTTACAATTAGCTACAGATGACCACAATTATATGTGCAGTACAGGACCTTTGTTTTTCCATGCCAGAGCACATTGCCCTGGGACCCTCCAGGTGCTGTCTTGGCTAGTTTCAAGGATCACCTCTAGCATGCAGCCACATATGCCAGGATGAAGGCAGACGGGGGGCTGCAGGCCTCTCTCTGCCCCAAGCAATATTGCCTGTGGGAACAGAGAAAAGCCAAGGTCTGTAGGCTCCCATGGGAAAGTGGGAAGCTCTCTCAGAAAGATGCCATTCCTCCCTCCTGTCACACACATACTCAGTAATGTGTCAGGAGCTTCAGTGCACTTGCACAGCAGGATCAGTGCAACTAGGAACAGGACTCTGTTCACCAAGGCTCGTGTCCAGTTGCTGTGCCTGCAGGCTTAGAAAACATTGTCCAAACGAAGCTGTTATTTAAATATGACTAATAAACCCTTGATACTCTCTTTTGCCAATCTTCAATTTTGAGCCTTAATTTGGAATCTAAAGTTCAAAGACAGCCACCACTACATAAACCCAGCTGATTCCTTTTGCAAAGAGGAGCTGTCATGTTTTCCATGGGATGAGATCTGGGGTTGAGAAATGAGCAGGACACACAGTCTGCTCCTCTGTGGCTGTTGAGGACAGAGACAGTGAGATGACTGTGCCCACTGAGCCCAGGCTCTGGCTCTGTGTGTGGTTGAGAGGCAGTAAGCATGCAGATCAAGGTCAGCCCTGCAAAGCAACAGCATTGGGATCTCTGCCTGCTGTGGCAGGTGCTCAGGCTGCAGAGGCTGAGCAACCACAAAACGGTATCTGGAACTCTGCTGGCAGAGACAATGAGGTACACTGGCCTGTGGTCATCCATCCTTCCCAGTGTGTGCTGCATGGGAAATGCAGAAATAAAGGTGAATTTGAAGACTGAAGGACATGAAAGCAGTTGTCTTCCCTGCCCCTCTCTCACCCCAGTTAAAGCAATGTACAGAGAAACCCCTTCTTTTCTTATAAGAAAATGGGTGGATAGAGGCAGAATCAGTTGGGGGAAGCAGCAGTGTGAATTCAGAGAAATAGCTGGTGCGCAGATGGACTTGAGTTCCCCTAGCTGCACTTCATGCTGACACCCAGTCCCAAACTGGGAGATGTTGGCATGCTGGGGCAGTGCTTTGCTATTTCCATACACACCAAAACTGGGATCACGTATACGCTGATGGCTCACTGTCTTTTGCCAGTCCTCACCCCTGTTTTAGCCAGTAATTTTACCTTCTAACAAACACGGTGCAGATTTTGCATTTAGAAATTGAGCCAACTTATCCCTCACGCTATTTCTTCATCTAGTCCCACCAATTGCAATTTCTGCCCAACCCATTTACTCCAGGTTGTGTTTTGGCTTGTTTCTCAAAGGAGGTACCCAGCTTTACAGGAATTCCTTTCCCAAATCTCCATTCTCCAACATGGTGTTCAAATTGGCAAACTATGTTACCAAGCCCCACAGCCAAAAAGAGCCTCTTGTGTGGCCTTGGCCATAAAAGGAAGTTGGATGTGAGATACACTACAGTTCCCAGGACCCCATGCTTCTCTCTTCTCCTAAACTGTATTGCATAAAACAGAAAGGGCCCTCTAAAGAGTATTAAAAAGCAGGAAGTAATTACAAATTCAAATCCATGCAGGTGCCTTTGAATGAGAGCTTGGTCTTGCATCACACACCTGTGATATTTGGAAGCTTAATGCAGGCAAATAAGGTGTGGATATCTGGCTGATTGCATATTCAGACAGGCACCTGCAGCTATTTGGCACAGTGCTTGCTGGTTTGGAAGTAGGCACTCGGAACATACTTTACTTTCTCTGTGCTGTGCTTTTGTGGCTTTTGCCCCAAGCACTGTTGTCTCTAGTTCCCATCTTGCAAAACAGCTCCCTAGTGAGGAATGAGCGGTGCAGGAGAAAGCCTGGCTGCGTGGGACTCAGAGCTGTTCCTTCCCAGTTAGAGAAGCACTGTAATATGGAAGGTGCTGCTTTCCAGTTCACAAGCAGCACTCGCCCATTGTGTTCATGTGTTGTGGACTTCCCCAGAGATGTCCCAAGGGAGGACAGATGACAGTCCAGTATCACCCCAGAACACAACTGCCAGCCCTGCAGCTTCTTCCTTTCTTTTGGTCTGTGTTTCCTACCCTAAATGAGATGCACGGGGGTGGATGCTTGGTAGGGGCGGGGAGGATGTGTGTAGCTGATCCAGTATTGGTGCACGTGCTTGGGATCACATTGCAGGGAGAGGCCTGTGTGTCACGCCGTGCCCACAGGCTGGTCCCCATCACATGGCCACATGGCACCGGGTGCGTGCTCTGCTGATGCGTCCCCACGCAGCTGCGTCCAGCCCTGCCGCATGTCCCCCAGCCTCTGTCAGTGCACATCAGCCCCAAGAGATCTGCAGAGTGGCTGGGAGGTTGCTGGGTTACCTCCTCAGCCCTCGCATACAGATTCTCCTGCTGCGTGTTTGGTGCCATTTCAAACAACTCAAATGCTGCTCATTAAGGAAGTGTCTATAGTTTAATAGATATTGCTGCTAGAGATCTTCCCTCCCCTTACTATTTGGTTGAAATTATCCTGGAAGCATGGAGTCTTATGCTGAGACTGCCTGCAAGGATGCCATTTATCTTGATGGCGGGGTGCTGTGCTCATCTATTCCCTGAAAACCAGGCTGACACTTGTTCCCTGTAAGCCACCAAAGAGCATGCAGATGACATGCTAGCAGCTTCAATCACTACTGATGGGGAATGGCAGTGACTGGAAGCAAAATGCTCAATGTTTGTCACCAATCCTGTCCCTGTTTGCTGTCCCAGCATCCTTCTTCAAAAACCTCCATGCATCAAGCAATGAAAAAGGGACACCAGTCTATTCTTGCCTGCATGTTGTACTGAGGTTCTCCATTTTTTTAGATGGTAGCTGAAGACGGAGTCTTGCAGGCTGAATCCAGCCCTCATACCCAACCGGCCTCTGCAGGAGGCTCCAGTAGGATTGTCTGATGGTGACAAACTCAATGTCCCCAACACATTCATGTGTCCTGGAGTGCCACTGTGTGCCTTGGTGGCTTATTGAGGAGGTGATGCTAGAGGGCAGCGCGGCACAGTCACACCAGGCCAGTGTTTGTACACTTTGTTGGGGTGAAAGGCCATGTCTAGCTCCCCACGTTTTGCCCTCCTATGCTCAGCTTCAGCTTGTAACAATAAGTTTGAAACAATACCAGCAGTCTCCTGTTCTCTTCAGATAATGTATGCTATGGAGATGGTGACAGCATCCCCAGTACTGCTGCCAGCTCCTTTCTGATTCTACCCGTATGGTTGTCCACTCCCCCAGCATTAAAAAGGTGGTTCCTCTCCTTTCAGAACATCATGAAGTTTTGTCAACATTTGCTGCAAATAATAGCAAGGATCTTTGTGCCCAAAAGCATAATTAGTAGGTTCAGATCACTTAAGCACATGCTACTGTGGAAGGGTGTCTTCTGGGAAGAGTAACTTTTCCTGTAATTTCTTTTTTCAGATCTATGTCATTGACAGTGCAGATAGGAAGAGGTTTGAAGAAACAGGTCAGGTAAGTTACTTATGCCCAGCTTCCTTTGAAGTAACTCAGTGCTTCTGAGTGCCCCTTGCTCACAAAAGTTAGGAAGAGGATTTTGTTGTTTATGAAGGAAATTTGCATTTCAAGAGACTTGCCTTTCAACATCAATACAGATTATTTTGGTAGATGCGAAACAAGGAAAATAGGTAGCCTAATTCTGTTTAAATAGAACAGTGTTCATTAAAGTTATACAATAATAGCAAATGGAGCCTAAACTGAAAGCACAAACTTCTCTAAGTCCTTTAAACCTTGCCAAAACCAAGACCCTGAGGAATCCTATTTTCTTATTTACAAAGCTGAAATGGAAATCATATTGACTTGATTGTCTTTTGGATGTAATTGAAAAAAAGCTAAGAACTTTCTAACTAATACTGGCCAGAAAATAAGATTTCCGTTTTGCAAAGTTCTGATGTTTTGTAACATTTTTTTGTTTTAGGTTGGAACAAAAATAGGACTTTTAAACTTTGTTGTGTAAAATTCAGAAAGTGACAGTGTTCCAAAAATAGCTAGCAATACATTTATGCCACAGAAATGGGAGATGTAGATTAAAGCCTTCTGTTCTGCTTGATTTGAAGGAGACGCTTGATATTTTGCCTCTCAAGTCTCATGGATACACCCCAACAGCAGAACTGTTCTAGGGGTGGGGGAATCTTTCCCCTGCTGGAGCTATTTCATTTTATATCAGTAATTAAATCTTCTTCATTGGGCAAAAGAAATGGAAAGGAAGCAGCAGCTTAGATCACTTGCCTGAGTCAGGCGGAGCCAGCCTAGACCCCTCCTCATATTTCTGCAAACACTTTTGATTTCAATAAATCAGCCGTGTCAGATGAAAGACCTATTTTGTTGAAAAATTCCCAGCCAGTCCTGTTTATAACTCCATCCTCTCATCCTGGCTTCCAAACCAAACATTGCTCTTGGGGGTATGGAGTTGTATTTCCACTGCAGTTTAGTATCTCCCCAACTGCACTTGTTTAATCCAGAAGTTTCTATTCAGTGGATAAAAGATGTTAGAATGTTATATGAAAGCATGAGACCTTTCCAGCTAAGTAAGGAGACCAGAAAAATCTCCTATACTCATCTGTCTGCAATGCCAGCAGTCCCTACAGGTTCATGTTCTGCTGAGTTTGTCATATGTTCCCATAGGGAAGTGACTTGAGACTGAGTGCCGGTTTCACATGAGACCATTGCACAATCTAGACATGAAGTATTTCAGCCATCATTGATCCACTGCAGATTCAGATTTGAGGTATTCAAAAGATCTTTTGAGTCAACCAGTTTTGAATGAACAAGCCCATTTTTTAAAATGCCACCCAATGTGTGCTGTGCATATGGAGCCAAAATCCAGCTATTAAGGCTGATCTAGCTTGTCTTCAGCTAACCAATGCCTTCAAAAGCATTAGAACTTGCCTGTGGGATGGAGATTTCCATTTTGGGGGNATGTCCTCTCCTGTTCAAATTGCAGTGATTAAAAACAACTCATGATTAGCAAAGATATCAGGGCCAGTGTCAACGGTTGCTCAGGTACAAATGTCAGTCAGGCAATAACTTAAGACAGATTCCTCATACTGCCAATTTACATGGGATTTTTTGCTGTTTCATCAGTTTTGGTCTCCTGGGATCAGAGACTGGTAAAACACAGAGTTGTAGCCTTTAAGGCAACTGCTAATTTCAGACCAAAATGAAGATTTTTCTAACATGTAATTGGAAAAAATTTTGAACCTTGGGCAGAGATGATTGTATACATTTTTGCTGTGTTATAATAAGACATAGGTTTCACTGGAACACACTCTACTAGCATTTGCCCTAAATATATTTCTAATTAGAGACAAGCACTGGTGGTTGAAGGTTTTCTTCCCTCCCCTCTCACCATCTTCCCCTCACCCCCCTCCCTTGTAAACGATACAGGAGCTGGCTGAGCTTTTGGATGAAGAAAAGCTTAGTGGAGTCCCCGTGCTCATATTCGCTAACAAGCAGGATTTGCTGACGGCTGCCCCTGCTTCGGAGATTGCCGAGGGACTGAACCTACACACAATCCGGGACAGAGTCTGGCAGATCCAGTCTTGTTCAGCTCTTTCAGGAGAGGGAGTACAGGTGAGGCTCTGCAGAAGGCTTGCTGTGCCAGCAGGCCATCTGTAAGAGATTGTTGATCTGCAGGGTGGGGCTGGACCGGCTGCCTTGCCGATGAGGGTCAGCACAGCCAAAGCCTTGCAGTGCAAAACGCGGGGAATGTATGTGTTGGGTCCTGTGCAAAGGGAAGGGAGAGCTGTGGGCCCTTGGGATCTCTCCATCCCTGGTAAAGGGGAGAGCCCCCTCCTGGCTAGGAGCCCTTAGCTGGCCTAGATGAAGACATTGATTTTTTTTTAAAGAGACTGCTGTCAGGTTAATCATTCTCACAAAAGAAATCGTCTTTTACTATTAACCCTTTGACTGGTACGAGTGAGCGCTCAAGAAATCTGATTTACCTTTGTTACTGATGCCATTTGGCATTTTACCAGGCACCAGGGAGAAAAACTGATAAATTTTTCTGATCCAGAGAAATGCAAGAGTTGCACATGCAGCAGTGACCACTTCTAATGTCAGCACGTGGGGTAGCAAAAACACACCATGGGGCCTGCACTGTGTCCCTGTGCTGAACTGTAATAGTTGTATCTTGGGCTCCTGTGCTGTAGTCAATTCCTGCGGTATAGTAGCTCTTTGTAATGTAAATGGGACCTAGGTTTGTTTATTTCACTCTTAGGCTTTCCTGAATTAATGAAGTATTTGCAGAGCTTGAAATCTGAGTACTCCCTTCACTGATATTTAAAGAAACAGAATGGTGAAGACATTTATCTTCACTGCAGTTTCAGTAAAACCTTATTTGCAGATGCTACAGAGCAGTTCAGGATAGTCAGATCTCAAGCTGAGTATGAAGAGTCACAGGAGCAGCCCTCCACGCTGAGTGGGCAGTAAAATGGCTGATGAAATTCAGTGTTGACAAGTGCAAAATAATGCACATGAGAAACAGCAATCCTAATTATACACATTGATGATGGACTCAAAATTAGCTGCCATTACTCAGAAGCAGATCCTTGGGAACAGAGCTCGTCAAAGGCCAGAGAGGAAAATTCAAATGCTAGACAATTACAAGAAAGCAAACAAGAAACATCTTTTCTAGCAGGTTTGAAGTCTTTGTGAGCCCCTACCTTGAACGTGACCTCAACTTCTGTCTCTGCCACATTTAAAAAGGTTTTAGTAGTAATAGTAGAATCACGAAGTCCAACAAAAAATTAGATAGAAGGGTCTTCAGAAGATCTTGAGACCAACTTCATGTTTAAAGCAGGGATAGCTTTGAGTCTAGAGGAGGTTGCTGAGAGTCCTGTCCAGACAAGTTATAAGTATCTCTAAGCATTTAAATTCCACATCCTCTCTAGGTAACCTCTTCTTAACTACCCTAATCAGATAAAAAAAATGGTCCATATATCTGCTTAGAATTAGGAGAGATTTGAGGATCCTCCATCAGGAATGATCAGCAGCAAAGAGTGGTATATACAGGGATAATAAATAAATTAGGACTAACTAGCAGTTTGGAAGAGAGAGGACAGAGAGTGGGAACATCTTCAGGGTTTATAAAATAAGGTATAAAAATGTCAGATAGACTGTATGCTATTTTTACATTGCTAGAGGAAGAGTGTTCCTAATGAAATAATCAGAAAACGGTTTAAAAGAAATAAAAATAAGTGCTTCTTTGCAAGTTGCATAATTAAATTCTGGATCTCATTGGCACAGGATGTTGGGGAGACCAAAGGTATCAGAAAAAAAGAAGGTATCAGAAAAATACTTAAGTGAACTTCTGAAGAAGAGTTAGCTGGGCAATCACCACTAAGATCTGGAGGCAGCTTTTGACTGAGGAACAGCTTGGGCTATGAACTGGGAGGGAAAAACAGAGTAAGGCAGATCCTGTTCCTACATGGTCTTTCCCCTGCCATCCAGAAAGAGGATGCTGGCCTGGACGAATCGTTGGTCTGAATCAGTACAGCAGTTCTGATTTAAAATTCTCAACCTGATTTTTGGACCTGAATGTAGTAGGTGGTGTTCACTAAAGGGCCTTTAGTTAGCTGAGCTACAAATTCAGCTATGTTGTAGCCAGTGTTGTGAAGGGCTTTGGCACTAATCTTTGCTCTGAAGTTTCCACTCCAAAGAAATCTGACCAGGCTATAGTTGACAGGGTTTCACGCAAACACAGGTCACCTTCCTCCCCCCTTCAGGCCCTTCTCTAGGTTATGGAATCCAAGGGAGCTCTCCAGCTGCAAAGGGGCACTAAAGAGACAGATGAAATTCCGAGATGTGTGTTGGATGTGGAAGAAGTAAATGATACAAAGTGTCACTTTCTGTTCCTGAGCTTTGAAATGTGCTTCCTTCTCAGGCAGATTTGTGGGCTCTCTGGAGTGGGCTGCACACTTCTCCATTGACAGCACCTTCTTACTGTGCCTCGTCCCTGAACCAAAGCACATCCCTAATCATCCAGTAGTGTAAAATACTCAGCCCAATACCCTCTGCCAGGGAACTGAAATCTGCTTCTGCATTCACTTCCAGAAAATAGAAGACCAGAACTAAATAAAAGTATTTGCAGGCCTATATATTTTGTTCATCATGCTTATCTAGACAAATTAGTTTAGATGCAGGTCAGATAACATTTGTTGTGGTCAGTCTTATTGCCCTAAATACTGCAACTTATTCCATATGTGATTATTACAGAAAAGTCAGGAAAGTTGCAAACTATAGCTTATAGAAGAGGAGCCCCTACATTTTTCTAAAGTCATAACTTCAGCCCTCTCAAATCAGACAGCAAGACTGTCAAGCATGCTCTTTCCTTGCAAATTGAACAAAATGTTTGGGGAGATGGCTTTTAAACTAAACCCATATCAGCCTAGGAAAAAATGGTGTCTTCAGTCTTGGGACATTAAGCAGAGGTCAAACTTTAGGAGAATCAAAGAACTTGTTTAAAGAGTGAGATTAGGAAAGATGTTTTTGAGGATTATGATACACCAGCGCCACAGGTACCAGAGGCTCAGAACAGGACCACTCCATCTGTGATTAAATCTCACATCACCGCTTTAAGGACTTCTTTGAGAAATGACAATGAGTGGCAGCAAAATAAATGGAGACAGGGAAGCATCAGGTGTTCAGAATGAAAGCCAAGGAAGGAGCATGCCAACCGTCACAGGTGATGGAATGTATTAGCTGCAGTAGGACTGGAGACATTGCTGACGGATTTTGCAAGGAAGAGTGGTGGCATATCTTGTACTGAGCACATGCAGGAACAGAGTTCATATGGGAAGATATTTGTGATAGCCTGAAAGAAGAGCAATGAGCAAAGACAAATAATACCGATACATGAAGGAGAAATAGTTTGAAGGTCATTTAATTAGTTTAGCAGCTAGCACCATCGTGTATAGAACTGGGTAGTTAAGACTGGGGATTTCAAGGTTAATGAGATTAGATTATGGTTAATAGAATGATATAAATTTAGAGAATTTAACTATTATTTGAAATGGGTTATTTAATAAAACTGTTAATTAAGGGGGGAATCCACATAGTCATCTTCTTCTAAAATTAACCATTAGGGACTCTGGAAAAGAGGCCTAACAGTGTCCTGAGCAGGCTCAGAAGAGAGGTGACTGGGTTAACTGGAAACTCCATGTAGTGTCTCTGGATGCCAGCTGGCAGCCCCTGTTATGGCAGCTGAAGACTTCATTACCTCCCGACTGTATCCATGGGCAGCACTTGTCTTGTTAAGCAGACTTCATGGTGCCATCAAGGCTTTTTCAAGCAAAATGTCTGCTTGGGTCTGATCTTATCCTCAGCCCCAGTTAAAACGCAGGAAAGTCTTTTCTCTTTGCCACAGCCATCTGGGCTCTGCTTCTGGAACGGAGTCCTGAGCAGCCTACACCGAGACCCTGGCACAGGGTACAGTAAGTGAGGGAGGTGATTACTGATGACAGCAGAGGAACATAAGGGAACTGTTGTCTCACAGCAACTCTCTGGTACCACATAGGCTCTCTTGGGATTGTATTTGTGATCAGATCTCAAATTGTAGCCCTTGGTGTGCAAAAGCTGTGTACATTCCACCCTGGCCAGCCAGGGTGGTGTGAAAGCAAACAGGACCCCTCTGCTTTGCTGCCTCCTCTCTTGCTGAGGTGTAATTTAGGGGCCAGGGTGTGATAATAAATATGACTCAAGGCTTGGGACCGATGTGTGCTCTGCAGCTTGTTTCTTGTCTGAAGCAAGATTCTCCAATCAAGGCAGTGGGAGTTCAGCCTGCCCTGAGGAACTGTCCTCCAGAATGATGATGCAGCGTATTGTATCCAGAGTCTCCCAAACATAATGACCCTCTGGAGACCATTAAAAGCCAGTGAAACTGAGAGTAGCCACTAAACTTTTTCAATTTATGCCTGAGCCCATCTGGCCCAAAGGACTGTGGGAAGGGCTGAGCCTCTGTCTCCTCCCTGGCTGTTTCAACCCAGTTGAGAATGAAGCCCAAGATCTAAGTTGTGCTGCAATTCAACACTTTCATTAGGGCAAGATTCAGAGCAGAACCATCCCTGGCAATGTGGTATCTGCAGAGCTTAGGTTTAGTCTTAGCCAGGACAGGCTGGATGGGGATCTTCCACATCTTAATAAGGTTCTGAAGCTATTTGTAAATGTGATTTAAAACCAGTTTTGATGGCTGCAGCTCTCCTGGGCAGGCAGAGCCTGTGCATGTTGAGGAAAAGCAACCGTGTTTCCAGATTACAGGGCAGCGTCTTCTGATTTTTAAGTAGGGTAAGGAGGGAGTCTACAGTACTGCATCAGGGATACAAGGTCTCAGAGGACGAGAAAATAAGCTCTCACCCAGACAAAAACCAATGGATAATGTACTGGCAGGAGCCTGTAAGAGCCAGCCTGTATGATCACTGGAGGTGCAAGAAAATGACAGATAATAAAGGCACAGTCCTGGCTGTGCAGAGGGAGAAGAAAGTGACAGTTAAAATAACGCATACCAAAAATGCTAGAGATTGAGAATTTTGCACTTGCCTGACCCAATTTGTTATGGCAGACAGAGGATTACATGAAAGGATTAAGCTTTTCTGTCCTTAAGGTCACATTAGGGGTCACAAGTTTGTGGCCTTGCCTGATCCCGGGCTTGCAGGGGAGCAGAAATCGCGAGGCTTTTTGTGGGGCAGAAGGGACTTGTTCACTGTGTTTGAAGTCAGATTACTTCACTCCCATAGCCACAAAGCTGATAATGCAGAGAATAAGCAAGCAGTGGGCTAATCTTAAGCAGGACTTTTTATTTCTCCCAGGGAAGGCTCTACCAGTACTTTCCCAAAGGGCGTTGGAGTACAGCTCCCTTGGCACAATAGCAGATGGGACTGCAGCAAGGCAGGGTTGTGTGAGCAGCATTTCTCTGCAAGGAGCATTATTCTCTTCCCTGGGGTTCTCTCTCTTTGCTTTGGTAAAGTTTACTAGCTGCTTGTTAAGGAGCTAAGAGAGGCAAAGCTGAAAGATCTGAAATCTTTCCCTGGCTAAGTTTTCCCAGGGTTGACTTGAGGCTGGAATACTAATATTTTATCCGCCTCGATCCTCAGAGTACCTGCCAATGTCTCTGTGTCTCAACAAAGCAGCACAAGGACATCTATCAAGATCTAAATGTTACTGTAGGGATTATACTTTCTTCACAGAACCATCTTTTAAACATGCAGATATAGGGACAGAGTGTGCAGGGATAAAGGATGACAACAGTTGACTCCTGGAGGACTTAATTCTTTCAAGCACTGTTTCCTCTTTCCCATGTGCCTTTCCCATAGCAGCTCTTTGTGTTTGTAGCAGCTTCCCTGGATTTCTCTATCTTACCAATGCTCCATCCTGCTTCACACCATAGGTAGAAAAACTGTAAATGTACCTTTTAGGTTTTTTGCTTTCCGTTGCATTTGGTATTCTCCAAAACATCTGGGGACACTGCAGAACAACACCCCCTCAAAAAGAAAGTTGCACCAGAAGCTGCTGCAGACATAGCTGAAGAAGGCATATCACATACACCTTTCTGGTACAGCTGAACATGTTAATTTTCCCTTTATCGCTGTCAGGCAGGGGGATATTTACAATTAAATGTGATTTTTCCTGTCAATTAACTCATGCCAGAAGAGAGTTTTTAAAATCTATTCCTGCTTTAAAAGTTTGGTGACCTACTTACGTATTTCAAGCGTGTTTGGAGTTCACCTTTCCTCTTGCATTTTGCTATGTCATTCTTTTGCCCTCGTTAAATGCTTCATGCAGCCAGGCTCCCAGCCATGGTAAATCCCATCATAAACTCTGCTTTATGACCCTCGCTGTGCTGGTGCTGCAGTGGTCTGCCTTTCCCCTTGCTGAGCTCCCCAATGGCAGCAGGCAGAGTTTTAATCACTGTGAATTCAGGTTGTGGTCAGATTAGGTAGAAGATAGGATGCGTGTTTGTTGTTTTGCAGTGATGTATTGTTTCTGGGATTACTGTGCTGAATAGCAGAGGGTGTCAGCTGATATTTATTACTTTAAGCTGTCTCAGCTGTTCTGGTTCAGCAAATAAACCTACATTCAAAATGAATGAGGAGCTCTACTTGCCTTGTATGCCATGATGTGTGCAAATGTGATTATTGCTTCCGAGGCAGGGGAAGCTGAAATCATTGTGGGAGCATTTTTAGTTATTTATTTATTTTTACTCTTTGCAGGCAATCATGCAGATTTCTAAAGCAGACAATCAAGTCAAAGGCTTGACACCTCTCCTTCTAGCCCCATTGTTAAGCCCTGGCATTCCTCATGCTGGGAATCACTCGCTCCCTCTCTCTCTAAAGTGATAAGCTTTAAACCATGCTATTGATTGCTTTAAGGCATTACATGTTTTACACCTAGGTTATCAGTGTTATTGAAAGGGGAAGACACAAAGCTACTGGGCCTTAAAATGAATCTACCACTCATCTTTTCCCATTTGCTCTGAGGATTTCAGACAATTTGTTTTACACTGATCTCTGCTGGGGAGATAAATAAATGAAACTGGAGACACCAACCCTCCCCAAGGTTAGAGTTAGAAGTGTTATTAGTGTAGGGCCTCGTGTGCACTCCAGCACAAACTGGGCTCACTTACTCTTTATTTAACACAACAACAAAAGTTGCTGCTCCCCTTCAGATAAGAAGTGTCACATAGCACAGTTATCAAGGTGAATTGGTATTTTCAAGTGAGAACCTCTCTGCTTCTGATTAAGCCCTGAGGAGTCCCTCTCTTCTCTCTTAACTCTTTAGCTCCCCTCTGCCATGGCCACCACCTTTGTGGCTGAGGGACAACACAGAGGCACAGCAGTGAGTGTCAGCTCACCCAAAGGGCCTGCCATACTCTGCCTTGGGCTACCTGTCCTTGGAGAAATTGAAGTCCTTGGCAGCCTTTTGGCTGTCTGGGAACAAGGGTATAAGAAAGTAGCAACACTGCTACCATGGGGCTACCAGTGATGTTTGCCCAAAAGCTCTGACCTTTCTTAGGGTCTAACTAAGGTTGTTGTTGTAATGATACAAAAATGACCACTGAACATAGTACGGTGAAATCCCTCTACTCTGAACTCTGAGGTGACATTTGCCTGCCTTCCAAACACAAAGATGTGCTGCTCCCCTCTCATCCCCAAAACCCTACCTTTTGCTTTCAGCCTCCCTGTCCGCAGAGATACCTTGTAGACAGGATAGAGGTAAAGGATTTGATGGGACACAAATATGAGGAGACTGCATCTTGCACTCCACGGTGCTTGTCTTCTAACGGATAACTGACAGGAGCAGATGAAGTGTTGCTTTGGCTTTCAATAGCATATCCCATTCTGAGATCTCAGCAATAAACTCTCAAATCGGGTATTCACGGCACAAGTGTTGCTGTCCTGCTTGCACTGGCCAGAGAAGTCACCCACACATTTTTACAGAGATACCTTAAAGAGTATATCAGCCTCTCAAAACATGACCACATAGCTTCTCATTGAACCTGTGTGGGATCCCTGAGGGCCCATTTTCTGTGGGGGCCCTGAGGAACAGGGAGCAGGGTCCTGGTCTGGTTATTGTAGTGACTTTCATGGCTCTGAATTTCAAGGCTTGCAGATGAGCAGAGAATTAGAGCTGTTTTCTTAACAGGGGGCTGACTCTATAACAAACAGTCCCCTAAAGTCCAGTCTCAAAGATAAGATGACTTGCCTGAGGTTACACAAATCATCTGTAGCCAAACCTGGAACTGAGCCTTCATCTGCCACTGACGTACCTTGGCTGCAAAGTGATCCTTCCTCGAAGGACCTACACATAGCGACGTGATGAGATGATGATACTTTTTTACGGTCAGATGAAAGATTTAATAACCTCTGTGTGACAACATCTACCAAGCAAGGAAGCACTTATTTTTTTAACCCAGAGTGGTTTTGGGGACAGAAGGGCAGGCAGGGGGTCGATGAAGAGGCAGAACACGGTGCTTGCAGAATGGTGGTGGGGTGGGCTTGGGGGAATTCCTCCTCCCACTGCTTGACTAACATTACCTTTCTCTGTCTGAAGGACGGCATGAACTGGGTGTGCAAAAATGTCAGTGCTAAGAAGAAGTAAAGCATTCTGAGCTGCATGGAAATGGAGGAGCGGTGGGAGCAGAATTCTAGCCTGAAAACACTAATTTGCTGCTTTCTGACCAAATGTTTTTCCATCTGTGCACAGCTACAGCTGTTAAAAGAAAAAAAAAAAAAAGAGAAAAAAGAGAGCAACATCGGTTTAAACCTACTGCTGGATTTGGAACTTGACCTGCTCTTTAGTATCATTTTTTTTATCCCAATAAAAGAATTACATATTTTCTCCCTATGCATAAATAGTATTAAATGTCTGGTTAGCAAGCACGTTTGTAAGCAGAAGCAAGACTGATTCAGTGTGGAGCAGAGGGAGTGGTAAGTTACTGTAGTGGCTTAGATGCATAGGAGCTGCCCTAATACGCGTGGTTGCTGAGGACACGCTCGGGCGTCAGTCACAGCTTCCCTTCAGTGACAGATAAAATGCAGTTGTGTTACCAGTTGTGGGTAGTTTCTTAAAATAAAGCTGCTAAGGAGTCATTTGTGTAACAAGGGTAGAAGACTTCCACATATTCCTATAGCCATAAAAGAGGAGTTTGATGATAATGAGGCACTGTTGCATTGCGACACTGCTGCAGAAGGGAGAGAAGGGTTATATGTGTATAATGGAAGCTCTTTACAGTTGGAATAATGCAGGATGAGCGTGCCTAGGGCTTTTCTCGCAGCTGAAGGAGAATTTAGCCCAGCATTTCACCTTGAGCCAGCAAAAACGTTGTTCCTCCGTTCAATAAGTTCCATATGTGAGATTAGTCTTGATGTTGAACAATCCCTGTTGATTTTCCCTTGATGTTAAGGCAACTCTGCAGGAAAATGCAATTAAGTCAATGATTACTTTCTAGAATGAGATATCAGGTCCCAGGTTTCCTTCTTTGAAATGTGCAAAATGTATTCTACTACCCCACCACCTCAGCATTCCTTCCCTGCCTTGCCAGGGACTTGGGGGACTGCCCCACGGCAGGCTGGCTGTCCAAGGCCTGAGGTCTCCCATCCTGATGCCAGCTGTGGATTGCCCGGGTGGAGGGTGAGGATCCTGGTGAACGGCAGATGGGAAGTGCTTTGTAAAATGAACATTCATTCTTTCCTGGGCCAGCTTCCCTTTAAAAGGGCACGGTTGCTGAAGTAGGAAAGAGAACGTGATTTCCACCTCCTCCTCCCCAGTTCAAATCTAGCCCCAGACTGACAAGGGAGCTGGAGCAATTAGCACGCAGAAGTAGCCATGTCCTGCATGAAGCGAGCTTGGTGACTCCTGAGCCAGCTTCTAATGCACAGATGGTGAAATAATCCCACTGCCCTGCTTGCCAGCTTTGTTTGCTGCCTGCCTGCGAAAGGCCAGAGAATGACTGGGGACTGCATTACCCCTTCCACCTCCTGGAGACGGCCGGTCGCGCAGGATGGGGAAAGCTGCATGTACTAAAGCATGTGGCTTTACCACGCGTCAGCGAGTTGACTCATGGAGCCAGGCAGACGGCTGACACCCCTGGAGCTCCCAGCTCTTTTTTCCTCCCTTCCCCTGGCCATCTCCACCTCACGGCATAAACATCTGCACTGTATGTGAAGCAGCCCCTGGCCGCCTACGTGTTACAGCTTGGCATATTAAAATCATCCGAGGCTCATTCCATGTCCCCCCATACATCAGGATGTACAGTAGCAGTTCGGGGATGATCCGTGTGTAGTTCAGCTGTCTTTGCTGTGGCTGGGGGCACAGGGACAGCTGGGACAGCAACTGCTTTAGCAATCCAACTTTAATCTGCCTGCGTCCGTGAGTCAGCACCCTCCTAGTGCATCTGTCTCCAGCAGGGAGGCAGGACACGCATGCCGGAGTAGCAGAGCCTTGCTTTAAAAACCAGACGACTGGGAAGCGGGGTGGGGGGGAAGAGCGGGCTCAAGTGAGCTGTTAAGCAATCGCTAATGACACAAAGTGACACAGCTCCGGCTTTGCATGGATTGAGTAAGGAGTCATAAGATGAGATGCTCATTTAAATGCAGCTTGCTCGCTAACTCCCCAGCTGCGCAGGCTTATCGGGAACGCTGCAAATTTGAGCATGGCATGTTCCTGGGTCAGTCCAAGGAGGGGAAATTCATCCCAGCATCACCTTTTCCTTGCAAATAATGAATTTGCCTGATGCAAGCAATGTAAAGAATTGCAGCCCTTTCCTGTGGGCAGGCTTGTGCTGGCTGAGTGGCAGAGCTTTGTGACAGATAGTCCCCAAGCTTTGGATTTGCCCACATTGCTTACCAAATGGAGAGGGAAATGCTTCGGTATCTCTCCACTGGCCCAGGCAGGGCAGGGCAAAGCATCCTTTGGAGGTCAGGCACAAAAGGGTCAGGCATCCTTGGGGGTCAAGCAGGATCTTGCACACTTGGAAGGGACTTGAGTTGGTGCTTTCCTGATCCCTACTCTTTTGGTTTCCTACTGGCAAACTTAGTCTGTGAGACCCCACCACTGCCACAGTTGGTTTCCTGGGGCAGAAAAGCATCCAGGAGGGTAATGTGGTTTTTTTAAGCCTCATGTTGGTTAAACTTAGAAATGTGTGTAAAATTAATATGTAGTAATTTTCCTATCACCTTAGTTGGGAAGGAAAAATTGCCCCATTGAACTCGGGATCCAGAAACATTTGCTGGCTCATTCATTATGTTTGCTTGTAGCCACACATATTGGATGTGTGCATCTGTACCTGCCAGAGTGTCACCTGTAATCCAGTAGTTAGTTTGGTTTTCCTGTGCCAGGTGGTAAGAGAGGAAGACCGTGACAGAGTGAGCTGTGCTGGGACGATGGAGATGTGGGGTTAAAATGGCCATGTCTTAAGTGTATCATCCTGCAGTGGTGGCTGTAAATGTTACATTGTATTGTAAACGTTTCTCTGTGCAACCTGGTGAAAATGTATAAGGATTTGAGGTTCTGTTCACTTGCTGCTCCTTATAAATAAGGATGTGTATGTATTAACATCTGCTATGGCCTCTGCAGACCTCTCTGCCATGGGCAGCACCTGGCTAAAAACCACCTGGACAACTGTGTGGGGCCAGTCAGAAACACCTGCCACCGATCAATGCAGCCCCTGCCCCTCTGCCCCTCTGCCAGCCCTTCAGCCCCGCCCAGGTTTATGGCAGTGGCACACGCAGGGCTCCTTCCAGCGCTGTCAGCTTCAGCCTCCTTTAAAGTGAAGCTGGGGGAAACAAGCGTCTCATTGGTATGGGTGGAGCTCTGCCACAGGTCGCATCGATTCCTGGATTTTTACAGCCAGAAGGGACCGTTGTGTTCCTCTTTCCTGACCTCCCGCATTACACAGCCCTTTAAACCCCACCCAGCCGTGGTGACTCACGGCTGAACCAGAGCCCCTCTGGTAGGAAGAAACCCAGCCATGATTTAAAGGCTCCGAGTGACAGACAGATCTCGGGATGTTTGTCACAGGGGTTAATTCCCCTCCTGTGCTTCACTTTCACATCATTAAATCTGGTTCTACCTTTGTGATAGATGAAAGAAGCCTCTCCTGCTCCTGCCCCATTGTGTTCCCTGGAGGGGAGACGTGCTGGAGAAGTGAAATTCTCCAAGGGCATGTCAGAAAACCTGAGTCCAAGCCCCTGCTCTGATCATGAGTGCTGGATGTGGGGACTCGTGTCCTCCCCCATCTGCGGCTGTGTCCTCCACTGCAGTTTTGCTGGAGAATGTCTCTCCTGCCCTTGGAGAATGCTTGCCAAAGCCTCTTGCAACCTTCTTCCATTTTCCCCACTACCTATAATGTTTCTTGCACATTAATGACTTCTCTCTCTGACCATAACTGGTCACCAGACTCTCTATGAAGTGTACTGGGATGAGACCAGCCCACTCCAACATGCTCACTCTTCTCAAAAAGCAAAAGGTGGTGGCTGTTGCATTCTCTGGGCCGGCCAGGTCCACGCAAGCTCTTTCTTTTATGTTCCCTTTTTGTATTTCACCAAAAAGGGATATTTGCAATATCTGGTCATGTTGTTATTCAGTGTATAATTTAGATGTCTTTGTCAAAAAAAAAAAAAAAAAAAAAAAAAAAAAAAAAAAAAAAAAAAAAAAANAATAAATTAAAATTTAGTAGAAAGACAACTGGTGTTTGGGGGTGATCCTTTTTTTTTTTTTCAGCAGGTTCATCTTCTGACATCTCTTCTCAAGGAGCCCCCAGTCAGGCCACAAAGCTGGTCTTCCATTGCTCCTGTCACCCCAAAGAAATGGTTGCTGGTACTAGAACTGATTAAAACTGTTGAAGAAGCCTTTTTCCTTTGGATTTTCACTATTCCAAAACTATCAGAGAAGTCAGCCAGCGAGAAAGGGAAACTCTGGGAGGATCTTCTTTTTTCAAAAATCGTGTTGTAGGTTAAAAAAAGCATGTCATGAAACACGTTCTCCACTGACCTGGCAGGAAAAGGGAAGGGGAAAAAGGAAAGCAGCAAACTATTTCGATTTAGTTCAGTGAAAATGGGTTGGGAGGGGGTTAGGAGGGAGGGGAGCAAATCTGTTGCTTTCCAACTAATCTGACTCATTACTGTTCCTGCAACACCCAGATGGGCCAAAAAGTGAGAAACTGTTAGAACTCTTTAAAAGCATCAACTCCCTCCCTGCACAATCAGGATGCCTGGAAGGCTGTCAGAGCCACTGGAAAAAAAAAAAACATTAAAGATGGTCACACTTAATTTCTTTTCTCTTTCTCTTTTAAGGCACACTTTATACTCAGTCCTGGTATTTTTTCAGCGAAATAGGAAATACTTTTTCATCTTGTTTGCCTAATGGATTGGATGTGAAAAATATTTCTCTGGCAAGTGAACACCCTGAGAGTTGTTTGACTTGTCACAACGTTATGTATCGGCCCCTGCGGCCCCCGGCCCCCGAAGCCGCTGCGCTTCCCCTCGCCTGTTGCTGTTTACGGTGGGACGCGGTAATTTATGGGCAGGCTGCGTGTGACCTTGCATGTGTCTGCTCGAGCAAACCGCGGGTCCCTTCCCTGCACAAGCCCCGCTTTACATCCACGTGATGAATTTAGTGCTCCCGAAAGGACAAGGAACCGAGCGGATTGGGTGTGGGGAGGAGGAAAAAAAGAGAAAATAATAATCTGCAGCCTGCAGGAGAAAAAAACACTGAGATTTTTTGTTCCTCTTTGACCGGTATTTCCCTGTTTACGGCCTCGCACCCCCGGACGCCTGCCTTTATCAGAGCAGAGAAGTGGTCTGTGGCCACTGAGCCACAGATATTTCAGCCTCCGTGTTCTCGCTGTGTTGGCATCCCCCAGCCCGGCTGCGCTCTGCTGAGACACCTCGGAGCAGGGCAGCTGGACCCATGGCCACGGCCGTGCTCCAGCCCACCCACCCAGGCACCCACCCAGGTGCTGGCTGACGCTTTTTTCATTTTATTTTGTTTTGTTTAAGTGGAAACAAGCTCGCACCACAGCCTCGTGATTGGCTCCTGCCGAAATGGCAGCTTCGGGCTCAGTTGGCTGAATTTGGGTTGTTGGATTTTTTATTGCAATCTGTTCACTTATTTCCCTTCCCAGCACCAACTGGAAGCAAAACTCTTGTAAAGCTGTGGTCAGGCTGTGCCCGTGCTGGGGGACACTGTCAAAGGCTTGCTGGAAACAGCACGAGATGGGGGGTGTATTTCCTATGTAGCTGTCTGACCGAGATGAATATCTGTATCATTTTTAATGGGAAAAGGAAAAAAAAAATCACATTCAGAAGAGGAAGGGCTGGAAGGAGCCCCTCTGCTTGCAATGTGCTGTGACTGCAAGCCTCTGAGCTGCAGCCCTCTGGGCGGCACAGCCGGGCAGCCAAACGCAGCCCCAAGTAAATAACCCTAGGAGGAAGGGGGGCTGGCAAGTGGGTTAGGCCCCAAGTCTGAGCTGCATTAGGAGCTGGCAGGAACGCCCTGCAAGTAAATCACCTGGATGAGAGATATTTTTAAATAGTTGTCCTTGCTGCTTGGCTTTGCAACATTTATGCTACCAATGAGAGCCACAGCCTGCAAGATTTAATGCTTCTTTGTCTGACAGGAGCTTGGGGTGCCGAGGGGGACACTGTTGGGGACAGCAAGTCCCTCCTGCTGAGAGCATCACTGTGGGCTGGGACACTGTTCTGTCCCCAGCCTGTGACAGCTGGATCCCAACTGATCAGACAAAGCCCAACGTCTTGGGGTGGCTGAGCCAGCTGTCTTGCCCCAGCTCCATCACCCTCCCTGATGTCAGACAGGAGGATTTATATGTATTTTGGGTTCATTTTTATAGCTGGCACCTGTGAGGCCAGAGCCAGGAAGGGATAAGCAAAGGGGCCTTACTGTGAGGGGCTGGGTCAGTGGCGTGGGCATGGAGAGCCGGTCTGGGGAATGGGGAAACAGGCGTGGCAACCTCTCTGCACCTGGGGACAGTGCTTGGGTCTGGGACTGGGCAGAAGAGAGCTGGGCCTGGCTGGCGGCTGCTTTTGGAGCTGGGGCAAGAGCTGCAGCTCTCACAGCCCGGGGGGGTTGGGAGGGGCCCTGAATTGGGTGCATTCAGCGCGGCACAGCTGGTGTGGGCTGCGGGGCGGGGGGGCCGCAGTTGCTCCTGACACTTTTGCCTCTGAATGTGATGATAAACTCCCTTTCCCGATTAGCGCTGATCCCTCTGCCTCCAAAACAGTTGGCCCTAATGAACATACGGCCCAACAGCTGTAAGCGGTTATACATATGCATGGATATATATATTTATCCCCCCCCAGCCCATCCATATATACTGGAGATCACAGCTGTTGCTATTCTTCCTTGCAATGCAGATCAGACGCTCTCTCTCTTTGGAGTCTTACTTGACCTATTTTGCAGGCGCAAGATTTTTTGTGATGATGATTTCCCCAGTTGGTGCTTTTGATTCTGCCTGAAACATCTTGATTGAAGGCAAACAATGGCAGCTCCGGCAGCCGGCAGCGCCCCGCANACCCGGCTCCTCTGAGGCCACTTCCCTGTGCCCACGGGACACGGCTCTGCCACCCGGCCCACCGCCTAGGCCATCCAACCTGGGCCTCGAGGCTTGTGCTGGTGTCCCCAGCCTCTGCCCAGCTGTCTCCTGCGCAGCCCTGAGCCTCTTCCCATCAGCTGGAAACTGGTCCACCACAGCAAAGCCTTGCAAATCAGGTGGTGATGCCCCTTGGGGTCCCAGGGGTGACTCAGCTGTAAGACCAGAAGGGGAGATGGTGGCAGAGCTGGCAGGGATGTCAAAACCCCAGTGGCTGCAGTGCAGCATCCCGTGGGTGATGGACACCTTTGAAGTGCATTCTCCAGTGACCCCCAGCCTCTGCTTACTGCTTAACACAAACTTTCAGGGCTGTGCGGGAGCCTCCCCTGTCCCTACAGCCCTCCCCGTCCATACAGGGTGCCCCAAAGAAGGGCCTCAAAGCCACTGCATCCTGGCAGGGAAAAGCGGCCATCCGGGCTCACACAAAGCCATTTCTTGTTTGGCATTTTTGTTTGAAGTGTGTCCTTCATCTGGGTTTCTACAGCAACTGGGAAGTTCCTATTCTGGCCCAGCTGGAGGGAATGAAGCAGCCAGGGGAACAGAGCAGGAGGGCAGGAGGCAAGGATTGAGGGCAGGAAGGGAAGAAGCAAAAAATACATTTTTTGAGAAGTGGGGCTGCATTTTCTGCCTCCATCTTGGGCCCGGGGCTGCTGTAGCTGGGACAGGATTCCAACCCTGTCCATGTCCCTCTGTCTTCAGAGGCAGTGCTACCAGCTGGGGCCAAATCAAGGGGTGTAAACCACCAGCTTTTAGGGTCCCTTCAGATAAGAAGTAGTCTACTGTGTCCCACCCTGGTTGGCCCTGGCATGGCTGCATCCTCTGAGCCCCTGTGCCAGCCTGTGTTAAAATGAATGAATTACCTTAGAAACACATTTTTCTTAAAAGAAAGCAACAAAACCCAGTGAAGCACCAGTGGTTCATCTTAGGCAGTGAGTCTGTTCATTTATTCATTATGAGATAATACCCAAATCTGGCTAATTAATATTCCTGCATATTTTCTAAGGGCTGATGAGGTATCTTAAACATCTTGTGGAGATGGGCTTTCATATTTATAAGGTTGATGTGCAAACTTAAATTGACACTGTCTAAATATACTCTCATGTTTAAGCATGGGACTTTTACTCCCAAGGCGCCGAGGGCATTCCCGAGGTGCACACCCTGGCTGGAAGCAGGACTTGGGGCTCAGTGGGTGGGAGAGCTGCTCGAAAAGGCTCCTGCAAGGCAGGGTGTGATGTTGTGTGGTCCATCTTTCCACAAAGATGTGGGATTTCTCTTTGCTTTGGTAACGGGAACAGAGGGCAACAGGCACTGACCTAGTGGTGGTCGTGGGGTCAGCAGTGTTTTGGGGTGAAGGATCAGTGTGAGCACCCACACGGCCTGATGGGTACCAGGGCAGGGTCTGCAGCTTCCTGCTGAAACCCTTTTCCAAGGTTAAAAATAGGACTTGGTTGCAAACTGAAAGCCTGGTTTGCATTCACCCTCATTATGTTGATTGCTTATTTACATGTATGCAAATGGAGGAAGAGGCAGTGGCTCCTCCACCTGGGGACCCCTTGGCACAGGAGAGCCTGAACCCCACTGGGTAAATCCCTGCTGAAGGCTGGGCCACGGGGCTGTGCCCCCTTCCCAGGATCACCCTGAAAGTGAAGCATCAGCCCCTCTTGCCGTACTGATCCAAGGGCTGAGCCGCAGCCCCGTGCCCTGAGTGCGGTGGCCGGTGGCACGGTGGTTACAGCAGCCATTGCCTCTCCCCTCACCCTGCTCCACCAGATGTGCGTGTCCAGCTCCAGCTGTTCCCCATCAGCCTCCCCCGTGCAGCACCGCCAGCCCTGGGATCCTTTTTCCACCAGGCCCCACGTCCTTCATCAGACACCAATTTGGTCTGGCCCAGCTGCTCATTTTTCTTTCCGCCGTGTGACATGTTTTCACCTGGCTCCTAATCCGTCTCTTTCCATTCACAACTCGAGCTGTTTATGGATGTACCTCTGCTCTCCCTGCTCTCCCCACCCCCTGGACAGAGCCATCCATCAATAAAACCCCGCTGTGCACCCGAGCATCAGCACTTCCCCTCCCAGGACACCAATATCCCAACAGGGCCACGGGCACACGTTCCTCCTCCTGCTCCATGGGGTCCTCTGTTGCTCTACTACTCACCACCAGCAGCACATGGGGCTTGATGGCACTGACAGTCCTGGAAGCTGGGACACCCAGGACACCAGGGGACTCTTCCTGGATGTGGGGGCAAGAGAGGGGCTGTGGCCCCTCTGCTCTGCACGGGCACCTCTTTTGGGGCTGGTCCCTCCAGCAAAGGCATGGGGTGAGAGACTCCTAATCTTTGGGGGTCACCCTGCAGGGTGGGGGCTGTGCCTCTGTCCCTCCATCAGTAGGTGACAGGTGCTCTAAAGCCTTGGCTGGCAGCTGCTGCTATCACAGGAGGCAGCTGTGCCAAGGAGCAAGAGGAGGATGATGCAGAGGACAGCTGGGCAGTCAAACCTAGAGGCAGCAAGCCTAGGGGCCACGGCTGGGGAGTACCCTGGGGTGTGGGGTGGCCCTGGCTGTGCATCGGGGACCCTCCTCCACAGGGAGGGGCATCACTCATCTCGCCTGTATCCCCATCACCCGTGGCTCTTCCTGACCCCCCAGCAGCTGGCCCTGTGAACATGGAGAGGAGACATCATGGGATCCCTGTGGAGGTTGGGAGCATCCTGCTCCCTCCTGCCACCCTGGAGTGCTTTGCTTTTGACTGAGAAGCAAACCCTCAAATATCCCAATGGACCAGGGAATTCCTGAAGAGCCCGAGCAGGACAGGCTTGGGAAGAACCCAGCAGGACAGCAGGGTGCAGCCAGTGTGCACAAGAACACTCAGGGGCAGGAGGTGCTGGCTCTCCAACCCAACACTGCCTGGGAAGTTGTCCAGGGTTGTGCTGCCACCTCTGTTGGAATGGAAAGGGGGGAATTAGTGAGAACCCACTGTTCCCGTTTCAGCTCACTGAGACTTTCTCCCCTTCCCAGCTCCCACTAAAGCAGCACAGGGGGAATCCAAACCGGAACTAAACCAGGGCTGTTTTGCAACCAAGAAAAAAATAAAGCAAGCTGAACCCGAAGAGAGCAATGGAAAACCCCTCCTGCCTCTAGGACACTGCTGTGCTTTATGAAGTCAGCCTCCTTTTCCCCAGACTAAGATCACCCCTGCACAGCCCCAGCCAGGCCCCACTGCACGTCCTGGACAAAGGGTTCCTCCCCGCCCTTCCCAGTCTTGGATGAGCACAGAGGGTCCCCAAACCAGCCCGAGGTGCTGCCAGCACCCACAAAGCCCCAGGGGTCAGTGGGGCTTTAGGTGGGGATGCAGGCTCAAGGGCTGGGCACCAGGGCAGCAGCATGGCCAGAATGGTGGATGCTGGCAGAGTCCGGAAAGCTGCTGTCCCCAACCCAGTCCCCATCCCACAATGGCGATTGTTCTGGAGCCCACGGGCAGGATGCGGCCTGGCCGGCTCCGTGCCTGACTCACATCCTCGCCGCCTGGGACGGAGCTGCTGGAGAGCCACATCCCCAGCACACCTTCCCACGGGGATGGTGGGGACCCCCCTCCGCATCGGGGACCCAGTACCGAGCTGCTCCCTCCCAAACAGCCCCTCCAGAAACACCCCCTCGTCATCGTCCGGCCCCTGCGGGACTGGGGAGCGTTTCCTTCCGAAAGCAGGTTGGAGCCTCCCGCCGGAGCTGGCGTTCCCGGGGGAAGAGCTGCAGCAGAGCGAGGCATTTGCACTAAGTGATCACATTTATTTGAATATTTCGCGTGTGTGTGTGTGTGTGTGTGTGTGTGTGTGTCTAAAATTGGTTACAGAATAAATACCTGTGCCTTATAGCAGGAAGTCCACTTTTTTTTTATACAAAGTGCTTGTTACAGGAAGTTGCATCAGCGATATGCAGGAGGGGAGTGTGTTTCGGTCACACTTCCCCTCCTGAAAACTAGAACAGATTTTTTTTTATTTATTTATTTGTGGTTTTTTGTAAAGTTTCTTTTCCCTTTTTTTTTGTGCATTAAATTTCCTGCCATTGTGTATTTACAAATCTCTGAAAGAAGGAAAAAAATGCCAATATGCATGAGAAGTGGCCTTGTAACACAAAAAAAAAATCAGCCTTTTAAAAAAAAGTAACAAACCCAAAATCTACAAGTATCATTTCATACTGAATCAATGATAGATTTTTTCTTTTTTTTTCTTTTTAAAAAGGGAAAGAAAGGGATGGAGAAAGGGGAAAAACTGAACCAAACCAGAAGAAATAAACTCAGAGAAATAGAAAGAGAGAAGGTGCCATTGTCCCTTCTGAAGTTTTCCAAAGGCAGAGAGGAGTGAGGAAGAGCACAATGCACAGACTCAGATGTCCGACTGAAATCCCCATCAATTTCTTCTCGGTAATTTCTCCCTCGTGTTTACCCAGCGAGGGGCAGGAAGGACTTCCAAAATTAAATTAAAAAAAGGCATTAAAATGAAAAAAATTATTATTTCATTTTTAAAGGATTAAAAAAAAAAAAAATAGAGAGATATGACAGAACAACCCTCCCCAAAATCCTGGAGGGGCGTGAGGCAGGGAAAAAATCAGGTTTGATTTACGAGGGAGGGGGGAAAAAAAAAAAGAAAAGCCAAACCAAACCGGACTTTTCTCTCTGAACACGTCATCGAGCAGGACTCTCCAGAGAGTGTGACGGTTAACTGGTGACGTAGTGTTTGGCCGATGGCTGGCCATAGACCCTATAGAAATCCTGCCGCCCGTGCTGCTGGGATGCGTCAATCCATTCCCTCACGGCAAGTCCCGGGAGCGACTGGGGGACGGCGGGGGCGGGCGGCAGCGGGTGCGAGTACTCCTGCGACGAGACTGTCCAGGGGAAGTGCCCCGAGCGCGGGTAGGGCTGGTGCCCGCTGTGGTTGGACACCGAGGAACAGTAACAGTTATCCACGGAGCAGACGAGGATTTTGCGCCCGCCATACTGGGAGAGCACGGACTGCTGAGATGACGTGGTGTTGGGGTAGTGAGATGGGTTGAAGACGGAGCCCGAGTGCACCGGCTGCGGGCCGCTAGGAAGTCCAACTATGTGCTGCGTGGAGCTACAAGGCACCATGGCTTGTGCGGACTGCCCCTCGCCAGCCGAAGCGCCCTGGCTCATGTACTGGCTCGCCACAGTCCCGGACGATGGCTCGAGGAAGCTGCCCTCGGGAAAGGCGGTGGAGTGCTTGCGCTTCTCCGCGCCGGAGTTGCTGACGGTGCAGGGGTACATGGGGATACTCTGCAGGAAGGGGACAGGGGTGCTCAGAGGACCTGCGGAAGGGAACAGGAGAGGGGGATTGCGTTAAGCACAGCGTGGCACAGCTCCAGGGTGCTCCGGTTGCTGATCCGAAGCTGCAGTGGAGCCCCGAGACCCACATGCCAGCCCCATGTGTGCAGAGGGTCCCCCAGTCTGCCCCACCAGTGGCAAACCACGCACACAGCCCTGTGTAGGTGGACTTGCAGATTCAGTTCTGGGTCCTTACCAGCGGGCTCGGAGCAGTCCCGGGTACTGCTCTGCAAACAGCTGATGAACACAGTCCCTAACAGGAGCAGAGTGGGACAGCCTGGGGGATAAACACGAATCCCCCAAGGAGGGGACTGGGGAGCCTCCACAGGACGTGGTCTGCTCCCAGGCATTGGCTGGGGGCAGTGGGACCATGCCAGCCCCTGGCTGTCCCTGCCCACATGCTGAACCCCATCTTTCCACTGACTTTTCCTGGCAATGGCCAACCCCCCAAAAACTCTGTACTTCAGGGTTTTGTGTAACCCCAGAACACAGCCGTTTCACAAGACAAGGAAAATGCCCTGGGGAGAGTCAGGAACTGTCTTTGTGACTCTCCACACTCCTGCTGACTGCAGAGGGGCTCCAAGGGGTCCCTGCCTCAAAGAGCTCTCCCCACCGTTTTGTACTGGGATCTGCAGGGCAGCCAGCTATGGATACAAGAAGCACTGAGGTCCCATGCCCCTACACCCTCAGGTTTCACCTACCTTCCAGCAACTTCCTCAGCTGCTTCTCCTTCTTGGCGATCTCGTTCAGGAAGAGCTTGGAGTTGAGGTGGCCAATTTTGGGTGGGGGCAGGCTGCCACCTGTACAGTTCTGAGTCCTGTTGGGGATGGCAGGCAGAGTGGCATGAGTTACAAGGTAGACTCAGGAGAGGGTCAGCTCCTCCCCCCACACCCTCCTGGAGCCAAACCCCCTCCCTAGGGTAGAGGACAGAAGTGAGCTGGCTGTCTCTGCCAGGCAGGACCCTCCCTGTCCAGTTTAGCTTGAATGTCCCCTGTCAGGGCACACCTCCTGCAGTCCATGTCCCCACTGCATGGCCATCCCATCTCACCTCTGCTCCGCTAGACCTGGTTTTAACCCCGTGCCCTGGCTCTCCCCAGTGGAGCTGCGCGGAGCCCTGCACCCCAACAGGGCTGGTCCCATCCTCTGCTCTTCCACAAGCACTACACTGAGTATCCCCTAGTCCATGGGGAGGACCTGATTCAATGGCTGCACAAGGGGATTTTTTCATCCTCCCAGAGACAGAGGGAAGCTGAGCACAGCACATGCCTCTCCCAAACCCTGTAGCATCCCTGGCCCTGGTCTTCCTCTGGATATCGTGCTGCTGCCACCCCTGTGGACATGAACACACCCTTTTCCCCAAACAGGTCTGTCCCGCTGCGCTTACCTGTCCATTAAGATTTTCACAGACTTGGTGTTCTAGAAGTGGAAGGAGAAGCTCTGGTCAGTAAGGCCAATCCCTGCCATGGTGGCCATGCCCCCTTTCAGTGTCAGCTTCCATGGCCCCCCAGGAGGGGACAGTCTGACCATGGCACTGAGCCCCCTTTCCCCTAAATGGGCTGATCCAGCCCCATCTCCACCTGTGGTACCTCCTCATTTGAGGCCAGCACTGAGTCTGCCCCACTTCTCCTTGACTTCCACTGCTGAGCACTCTGGAGGCATCAGCCAGCCCTGCTGATGTTCCCATCCTGCTCCCCACCACACCCCACACATACCCAATTCTTCCCATACAACCAAACCTCTCCACAAGACCCCGTCCCACCCTGGCATGGGCAGCTTGTCTTACCTTCATGAAGTTGATGTCCTCAGTTTTGTCAAACATGACTTGAACAGAGCTGAGGAGCTTCTTGGCCTCCTGCATGCGCTCATTGAGGTGCAGAACCTGGGCTGCATTCTCGTTGCAGAACTTGGCCTGGGCCTTGTCCAGGATCTCCATGGTCTTCCGTAAGTCCTCATCCAAGATCTGGTGCATCTTCTCGTACTGCAGGCGCACCTCGTCCTTCAGCTGGCTCACCTTCTCCTGGGGGGAGGAGTAGGGTCAGGCCCTCTGTGCCCTTTGACCTCTTCCACGATGTCCCAGGACACCTGGGTCCTTTCTCAACAGTGAAGAATGCAAACTGAAAGCTGCACCCCAGCTCTGCTCTCCTGCAACATCCAGACTGCTCAAACCATGCTGTCAACTGCCACACAGGACTTCTATATGCCAGAGACCCAACAGGGACACTGTGAAGGCTTCGACTGGTTCAGCAGATTCCTGGATGCACTTCCTGGGGTCTGTGTGGGGATCAGCTCCAGAGACCCAATGCCAAGGAACAACCTGCCACACCACCAATAGAAGTGTGCTCCCTTGAAAAATCTCACCCCTCCCCATCTGCCCTTTCCAATCTTATCCTCATTCCCAGCCCCACCACAGGCTGGAGACACTTCATGTTCCAGAGCCTTTCCCTTCATGCTCACGGAGGCCAAGGGGATAGAGGGACCACCTGCACTCCCTTCATGAGAAAAGTTGTGCTGAGCTGAGGACAGGATGGGACATCTGATATTTAAGGACAGCCTTGTTCTTCACCTCCCAACTCAACCCAGGACCCATGAGGCTGCAGAGCAGCTCCAAACGCAGTTTGTCTCCCAAAATGATGACTGACAAAACAGAAATGGAGGCAGGAAGTCTGTCCAGCTGCTCCTCCCCTGCATGTCCACCTCCCTCCCTGCCCACCTGGCCCCTGTGTCCCAGGAGCTTGTCCCCACTGTGCCACACACAGGGTGACAGTCCCCAGGATTGGCCGTGGCAGGGCGAAGCACTGGTTACCTCGACCAGCCGCTTGTCCGATTCCAGCTTGTAGAGTTGCTCCTCGATGTCCTGCTCCCGCTCCTCCAGGCGGTCCTGCTGCTTCATCAGCATCTTCTGCAGAGATGGGGGAAAGCAGCATTGTCAGAGCCCAGCAGCCACATGTGCCAGTGAACATCAGTGCTGCCCACACTGGCTCTGCCCATGTGGTTCAGGAGGGATGGTGCTTTTTCCCAGCAGGATGCCACTGCCAGGCTGAAAGCCCCATGTAGCTTGTGGAGCTGGGAACCTGGCTATTTCAATGGCAGAAATGGCAGAGGGGCTGTGTGTGCCGGGCTGTGTTGGGTCCCCTGGATGGGAGCAGCACCTGAGGTAACTTTCTGCAGCCCAGTCAGTGGAGCTGGGTCAGGGCCAAGCCCTGGGGACTGTGGGGGGGACACAGAGAGGCTCATCCCCCCACTAAGGCAGTCCCATTTTGAGGCCCATCACCCATTGCCAGCAGGCTGCTGCGAGACATCACCACCTCCCTCGCGCTCCCGTACGCCATGCCAAATCCTTTCTCCCTTCCCCGCCTCCTTGACAAGCCCCAGAGCCAGCATCAGTGTAATCTGGAGGGACAGAGTGAGGAGGAAAGGGGCCTCCCCCCACCACACTGCCTGCCCCCAGCCCACTCCTTGGGGCTGGGCCTGGGCCATCCACCGAATAACTGGGACAAAACCTTATCTCCAGCTATCAGAGTGAGCGCCTCGCTCCTGCATGCTTCCCAACCAGGAGAAACCCACTGCCCATGAGAGAAGGGCTCCATCCCTGTGAACAGGAGCAGGGCTTCCCAAAACACCCCTCAAAATCAACTCCAAATAGTCACCCTTCATGTTTACTGGGGGAAAAGCCAGGACACCAGTGGGGTGAGGAGAAGGGTTTTGCCTGGCACAGAGATGCGTGCAGCGTTAGAGACTCAACGACGGGGGCGAGATGGAAAGAAACCGGCATCAAGAATGAATTTCGAGGGGATTATTGCTATTATAAACTGCCACTCGGGAATTTATAATCAAGTAATTAATTCCTGGACGAGGCGGGAGGGGGAGGGTGGCAGAGGCACTGCTGGGATTAATTGCATTGCAGGGAAAGGCTGTCACCTCCGACTCAATTCAGGAGCAGGAATGTGAAGCCTCCTCCCTCCTGTTGTTTTTCTTAAGGTCTCAGGCACCTCCAGCCTTACTGTCACTGGGCTCCTACCACTAATAATAACGAGGAGCTAAAAAAACCCAGCTTCCCACTCACAGGCACAGTCCACATGCATTCCCAGGGCCCACGCATGTGCACCCACCCAGGCACATGCAGACAGACAGACAGACACACAGACAGCACATCCACTGAAACAGGGCTGAGGGGCAGTCACAGCAACACAGATCCTCAGCCCACGGGGGGACACTTGCTGCGCCTGCGTACAGAAACACAGAGGCCTGCAGCATCCAAGGGCATCCACACGGAGAAAGATTTGAGGCATTTATTAAAAACCTCCTTTTTTTCATTGTAAAATGGTTATTTGTGCTGCTGCAGCATCAGGAGGCTGCAGGCCACTCCCAGGTTGAACACAGCAGGAACTGAGCTCTGGAGAGTGAGTGCAACACTACTTGCTTGAACCTTGGGAGAACCAAGAGTGCGGGCAGGATCTGTGTCCTAGGTCCTGTGCCAGCAGCCAGGCCTGAGTGTGGAGCTGCTGGGGGCTTCTCTAGGGGCTCGGACAGGGTTTTGGGTCAAGCACCAGGCGGAACTGTGGAGCAGGTGGATAACAGCCACATGTAGGTGGACTGAGAAGTAGCAGGCAACAAGCCTGCTCCTGGGCTCTAGAGAAAAGAGATGCCTTCCAACATCCCTGCTTGCAGGAGGCCAGTTGAATGTGGGAGTTGTGCAGCGCAGGCTGAGCTGCTCACGCCCCACACTGGGCAGCCAAAGGACACAGAGAGCTTTGCACCGAGCCCTTCCCTACACCTCCCTCCCCCCACAGGTTCTCCATCTCCACCACAGCCAGCCAGACCCATCCCACACCAGCCCACCAGGAGGATGGCCAAGTGTAGCTAGGCCCCCAGGAACAGCCCAGTCCTCTGCCTTACTTCCCTGTCTGCCAGCTGGGATAGGAGTGGGTAAAAAACATAGGACAGGATCCGAGGCTGACAGGTTGCTGGGCACAGAGGCCAAATCCCCACCCCACTCTGTCCTACCCATCAGGTACCTGACATACTTGAGGCAGCCCCTGCCCTTCCCCCTGACGCTGCCAGGATGCTTTTGCAGGGTAAAGCAGGGTTTCCTGCCACTGCCAGATGCCAGGCAGGCAGAGGCCACCCTGCCACCCCACTGGTGTCAGGGACCCCCGAATGAGGCACCAAACACCCCCGGACATGCACGTACCATCGCTCTGCAGCTGCCGTGGCAGAGCTGCCAACCTTTGTGTTTTGTAACAGAGCTCAGACTGCTCCACTCCAGGAATCATGCAATTACGTGAAATCACAAATATACTTATAAACACATGTAAAAATAACTTTTTATACATAGAAGTTAATTTAATATCCCCTCAAAGCTGGAAAAAGTGACCAAAATCCAACCTAAAGCCATAGAAATCAAAGAGAATAGAGGACATGCAGTGCTTTCTTGAAACCCCATATTTGAGTCAGTCTCTTGATTTTAGGGTGATTTAAAAACTGTACGTGCCTGGGATTGCAGTGGAATGAGAGAGCTTTTCACCCACAGCAACAAAACCTTAATAAGACACAAGGGTATGAACTACCCCTTCTGGCACCGAGGGGCAAAATCTTATTGTCTATGCAGCACAGCCTGAATTCCTTAGGTATTTTGAAAAGGAAAATATATCCCTTCCCCTTCCAACCCCTCCCAAATCTGGCATTTCTGAAGTCATGAACTCCTCCTCCTCCAGGATCAGAATTTCTCGGGGTAATTTCTCATATTTCATGCATGACCTTGATGCTGGGAGAACCAAGGCTCCCTCTGTGCAGGCACCCTTCCCAGGCTGTGAGCAACTCTGATCCCAGTTTGTCTTTTCTGAGACATGTTGCCAGTTTGCGAAACGCATGCTAAAAATGCTTCTTACTCCAACACCAGCTGAGAGTGAATTCATCTCAAATAATTAATAAATTAATAGGTGGCTGGGGAAAATGGCTAGTACACCACGACCCTGTAGGCCCCAGTGAGACAGGGCCAGTTCATGCACACCAGCTCATTCTGCAGGAGATGAACATAATCTCCTCCCTCCTCATGGAAAAAAATGAAGTGTGGGTAGAAAAGGGCTGAGCCCATACAGGGAGCTCGCAAACATGCCGTGGACATCAACCCTGCAAGGGAGCTGGACCACCAAAGGTGGAGGGACAAAGGAGGGGACATTATCGTTGACTTCCCTTCGGGAGTGAGGGTGCACTCCTCCCGTGCAGGCAGAGGGTGATTCCTGAGCAGCCACTGTTGGCAAGTCAGATGGGTTTGGGGTACCGAGGTCACGCACTGGGAGTGAAACACTGCTTGGAGGGACATCTCTGCAGGAAGCAAAGCAAGCACTGCAAAGTCTCGTTGCAGGGAGGATGCACACAGCTGGTCCCCGTGGGATTGTGCTGGGGAAGGTTTGCTGACCATCGCTATCCATGGCACTTGCTGGGAGGAAACCACCACCAGGAAAACCATGCTCACCTTGCCTGCACCTTACTGCACCTCCTGATCAGTCCCCACAGTCTGTGCTGACCCCAGCTCCCAGTGGCTGCCCCAGCATGGGACACATCCACCCTGCCAGGCAGGGCATGGGGATATGTCTGCTGGGGGACAGGGCAGTCCCAACAGAGAACTTCTGCAACATTAAATGCCTGCAGCCACAAGACAGGAAGATAGTAATAAAGAGTTTATCTGATGATACAGGGCATCTTTGCTTCTCATCCGAGAGCCACTGCATGGCTGCAACACCACAAGCCTCAGATGTGTTACACACACGGGTCCAGCTCAACCAGCTGGGAAAACCCCCACTGTAAATCAGGGCACTGGGGTGTAGGAAGGAGCTCACACCTACCCAGGACATCCCAGGCAGGAAGCAATCTGTGGGCAAGATGTCTCCCCTGATTTGTCTTAGGCTGGTCTCAACACTGTCCTCTCCCAAATGGCAGATCTAAGCCTGTGATCACTGCTGGGCCCACAGTAACTGTGGATTATGGCTCTGCCCTGCCTGTGGCCCAGCACTCCCCTCATCCCCCCTTTGCAGCCCCCAGAAGCCCACTGCCCAGGGGCCAGCATCGGGGCAGCAAAATCCCATGACATGCCCCAAGGTTTTGTGTTCTCTGAGGCTGGTCAGGGCCCTTGCATGCCTCCCAGGGAGAGCTGGCAGGGGAGAGCCTCTGGCACCCATTCCCTGGGGGCTCGAGTGCTCAGCAGCCCCTGCCCAACTCCCAGCAGAACCAGGAAGGAGCCTGACAGCTTCACCAGAGGCAGAGCGGTGCCCCATGACCTGCTGAGCTGCTGTGGTTTTAAATAAGAGCTGGAGCAGTGAAAAGCCTTACTGTGTTCATAGGGCAAATGGAGCCTGCGCAACTTCTCTGAAGTCTACTAAGCACCGTGCATCCTTCAGGGCCATTCACCTTGCAAGAGCAACCAAGTGCCCACACACTGACCTGTGGGATGCTTGCAGGATGCTAATTCCCAATAAACTCTGCTGAAACTGCCTGTGGGTTTGGAGGGTACTACAGCAGGGCAGGTGGACGAACCACAGGAGCGCACAGCCCTCACTCCCGTAGGAAACTGGGGGGAGCAGAGAGCCAGACTGCCCCACAGAGCACCTTTAACCACAGCTGGACAGCTGGCCCAGGACAGGCACACTCCCTTCTCTGCCTCTCTCCTTCCTCCTCCTCTGCACCCAGGCATTCCCCTCGCCGCCAAATCGCAGCCACTGAGTGAATGAGGACATTGTTTGCAGTCACCGGAAAGCCAGAACGGAGGGAGCAGCTTGGAGCATGAGGGGCAGGAAGGGTGAGGAGGAGGAGGAAGGTGGAACCGGAGCAAGGAAGCTGCAAAGGGCAGATGCCTGTTGCGGGAATGGCTCCAGACACCTGCAGCTCAGCCCAGGGACCGGGATCAAGAGCCCCCATTGAGACACACGTCCCAGCACGTTGCTGGAGACGGGCCTGAAGTCACAGTGACTGAATTTTAATGCACCAAAAGCCCTGGACCAAGGAGATGAGCACAACCTTTCGCCTCCCCAGACCTCCCACATGCAGGCTTCCCTCTCCCCAGCCCCGCTCCGCTGTCAGCTGGACCATTTTCTGAGAAAAACCCATGTGATGAGCTATTTTCATCCCTCCTGAAAGTGTCACCCCACCTGCTAACACATCAGAACCTTGACACAGTACACATCTGGGGTGCAGTGCCCTACTGCCCCCAAAAACACTCTCAAATCATGAGATCGTGCATTGCGCACTGCCAAAGCCCAAACCCCCTGGAGCATCCCTCCCACCCTGCTGGTGGCCTCCTGCTGACCAGACCCAGGCAAAACCAGCTCTTTCAAACTCCCCACAGCCCTCACAACACTCGCAGGAGGCTGATCCATTTAAAGGAGCAGGAAGGAAATGCTTTCTGGTTAGGGTTTCATCTTGCACACATTTACAGTAAGCACCAGGCAGAAGGGAAGGTCTCCAGCCAGAGCACGAGGTCTTGCCTCCCCTGGCCAGCCCAGAGTGCACACACTGCTCCAGGATTTGGCTTTTCTCACGGTGCTCTCTGTGCAGAGATCAGGCTGGTTTATCCTCAACAGGGGAAGGAAGAGGGGAGGGGAACAGCCTGAGATATTAATAGCTGCCCTTGCTAGCAAGGGATGGAAGCAGCAGCCATGCAGTGAACAGGCACCAGAGAGACCCCCTTTCCCAGCACTGAGGGACCCCTGAACACCAGGAGAGCTGATGCTTTGTAGAAAAGGGCTGAGGGCCAAATAATCAGCGCCAGCTTGGGAGAACAGGATGTACAGTGCCTCTTGCAAGAGCAGCTCTCCACCCTGTTCTCATGCTGGAGTGGGTGAAGATGTCTCCTGCTTGTCCACATCACCCTGTGAGATACTGCCTGGCCTCTGAGCCTTCCCTGGAGAAGAAACCATCAGGCTTAGACCCATGTCCCACCTCCTGTGCCCACCCCAGCTCAGGGCATCCCTGCAGCACAACTGGCACACAGCAGCTGCATGCTGCATGGAGCCATGACTCATGACTGCTTAGCAGAACCAGGTCGGACCTGGCTCCTGGAGCATCCCAGGACATTGCACATGGCTGACCACACTTCTCTGCACGTCCCTGTACCAGAGCAGATCCTGGACTACCAGCGGGCTGTGCCAGTGCCTGCAGCCTGGAACAGCTCTTTTCCTTGTTTATACCCAGCAGAAAGGAAGAACTCGTTAGTAAGGAGAAAATACAAGGCATTGTGTTGCATGGGGCCAGCAGCAGGATTTCTGGAGGCCAGGAAACAGTGACCTATTCTCTGTCAGACAGTGACCCTCAGGAGGATCTTGAGGATATTAATTCACCTTCCTGGGCCTCTGTGTTTCCCCCTGCTCATCGCAGCCACAGGGGTTACTTCATGCTGTGCCTCTCACACAAATGGGGGAAGGAGGCTGGGGCTCTACCTATAGTTTTTGGACCCCAAATTCAAGCCATGGCCCAGCATGGCCACTGCTGTCAGTGTCCTTGGAGTAGAAATGAAGATTTGCTTCGAGAGGAAGAGGAGGATAAGGGAGATTAAGGAGCAAAGAGATGAGGCCAGTGGCTGGAGACACATCACCTCTCTACCAGCAGCCCTGCAAGTCCTGGAGGAAGGAGCCTTCCTCATATTGGGTGTAAAGTATGGGCGATGTACCCCTCAAAACCGAGGCTCCCTCCATGCAAAGCACAACAAGAGGCAGGGAAAACTGCCTCTGCCAGACCTGGGGCTCAAGACTCACTCACAACATGTGCAGAAGAGGAAAAAAGGAGCTGGAAATGCACCAGGAAGATGAATACCAGGACAAGAAGCTAGTCTGCATGCCGGGCATGCAGCCAGGCGAGCCATGACTGATGCTACTGGCTCCACAGGACAAAGATGAGCCTTGGTGATAGAATCATAGAATCATTAAGATTGGAAAACACCTCCAAGACCATTGAGTTCAACCTTTGACTGAACACCACCTTGTCAACTAAGCCATTAGCACTAATGGCCATGTCCAGTCATTTCTTGAACGCTTCCAGGGATGGTGACTCCACAACCTCCCTGGGCAGTCCATTTTAATGCTTAACCTCCCTTTCCATGAAGAAATTTTTCCTGATGCCCAACATGAACCCTCCCTAGTGCAGCCTTGAGGGTTGTCCTCATCTTGTCACTTGTTGTCTGGGAGAAGAGGCCCACCCTCTTGCTACAGACCCCTTTCAGGCAGCTGTAGAGAGTGATAAGGTCTCCCCTGAGCTTCCCTTTCTCCAAGCTAAACACCCCCAGCTCCCTCACCCATTCCGCATACGACCTGTGCTCCAGACCCCTCACCAGCTTTGTTGCTCTTGTCTGGACTCTCTCCAGCACCTCAATATTCCTCTTGTAGTGAGGGGGCCAAAACTGAACGTGGGATTTGAGGTACTGTGTACTGAGTACAGGGGGATGATCACAGTCCTGGTCCTGCTGGCCACAGTACTGCTGTACAAGCCAGGATGCCACTGGCCGCCTTGGCCACCAAGACAACTGGTGGCCCATGATCCCCAGGTCTGTTTCTGCTGGGCAGCTTTCCAGCCACTCTGCCCCCCAGCCTGCAGCACTGTGTGGGGCTGTTGTGATCTAAGTGCAGGATCCAGCACTTCACTTTGTTGAACCTCATACAACTGGCCTTGACCCATCGATTCAGCCTGTCCAGATCTCTCTGTTGAGCCTTCCTAGTATTAAACAAGACTGGTCCCAAAACTGAGCCTTGGGGAACCTCATTAATGACTGTGCCTTTGGCCAGTAGAGCCACTTCCTGCCCTGTATCTGCCAGGAGAGACAGCATCCCATCAAGGAAAATGCTCCCACACTGTGTCCCAATGCCACAGGGACAGCAGATGCATTTGGGTGGTGCAGGCATAAGATGGAAAGACCACTTCTGAGGGCTGGGGCTGGGGCTGCAGGCACAACCAGGCCCTCAGGGCAGCAAGGAACTCAAGAAATTTCTTTTCTTTCTGCTGGGAAGGGAGGGAGAAGAGATCCCCACCCAGGCCTGGGTGCAAACACTGGCCAACAGTCCATCTCGGACAGCTTTCAGCTGGAGGACAGTTCAGGCCACCTTTGCCTGGGAGTGAGGAGAGCCAGGAAGAGTCACAAGGCTCAGCCCTGTGCTCGTGAAGGACAAGGTCTGCATCTTCTTTGCCACCAGGGATGCAAGGGAAGAGCTCCTTTCCCCACCTCTTTCAGTTTCAGGGGAAAAATGTACAGGTTTAGGGCTGCTTATAAATTAGTGCCAAAATTCACCCTGCTGCTGAGCCATCTCCAGCACAGGGCTCTGGCTGCAGGCTCTGGCACAAACCTGCCTTGCCCAGCACCAAATGCCCTCTGAGTAACCAGCTCAGCAGCACCAGCACTGGGACACTGCAGGGAAAGTGCCAGGGTTTGTGACATGCAGAAGGTTTCAGACACCCAGACCAGAGTGCCTTGAGCAACTGTTTCCAGCCACTTGGGAGCTCAGACTGACACCAACACCTGGAGCACAACTGGTCCCCATGACCAGCCTTGCCTTGTGCTTCATCCCCACCATGCCAGAAAATAAAATCTGGGGCCTGTAGCTATGTTGAGTGGGATTCACCAGATTTCACAGTTTTTCAGAGCCTAAAAGATCATGTAATAAGTCCTGCCCTTTCTGCCTTCAGCACACTCTGTGTTTGTGGCTTCTCAAATGCTTCAATCAATTTATATGGACATTAGGGGGGCCCTCCCATCCTTTTCTCCCTCATGTCTATTTTCATACATCTGCCCCTTCCCAACCACAGATACAGATAAAAAATTCATCCAGAAAAAAAAGAGCAGTCTGTCTTTGGTGGGATCATCTCCCCCAGCTGGCTCTCAGAAGTGCTCTGCCAGCTCCAGTGGTGGCAGTCTGGACAGCAAAGGGAGATCACTCAGTGCTGAAACTCAGTGGAATCACAAAGTCCTGCTCCTCACATAAGCCCTATTTCTCTGACATATCATTTCGCAGTCGCTCCTCCCATAACCCCCATAAAAAATTCAACAGGCTTTGGCAGCACCCCCAATCCTGCCTCGATCTGCTGCTGTCCCAGTCTTGTCTAGTTCTGTTGAATTCCAGTATCTTCCCAACGTGACAAAATCTCAGGGTCTCAGCCAGTTGTCCCTCAACTATGGCTGGGGGAATAGCTTGCCTTAAAAAGGAGCCATCCTGCAAAGACCCATCCTATTGCTTGGCAGCAAATCTACCCCCATCTGCAAGCCCTGCAAAACTGAGAAACCCTCACTCCCCCTTCCAAATAAACATCTTGGATTCAAGATCCAGCTGGCCTGTGTGATCTCAGAGCCACTGAGATCTCCCTGCAGGGGTGAAACACAGCCAGCCTTTTCCACCACTGCTCCCACTGCAGGCTGAGCAGCCTCTCCCCTGCCCAAAGACCTCCACTCTGCACCCACCAGGCTGAGTCCTGCCATGGGAAGCCATGAGCTCTGAACAACAGTCCCTTTGGATTCCTACCCCCCTGATTTTTAGTTTCTACTCTGGAGGGAGCCTGGCATGAGGATCTGGAAGCATAAACAGGTTGTGTGGAGAACTCAAGATACCTCTGAGGAGCAGAGCAGCAGCAGCAACACCCATGTGCACCCATGTCCCAGCCATGAGACCACTGGCAATCACCTGCAGCCATGTGCCCCATCAATGTCTCATTTGGTGAGCCAAAGACAAGGGGTCCAGCTGCACAAAACACCTCTCCAGACTCAGGCAGCACTAGAAAGAAAACTCTCCTTTGATTTAAAGGCCATGATTTTATATTTTTTTTTCCTCCCAACTGATCTAGTTAAACTTCCAACTGCTCAAGGCTATTTTAATTTGTACTGGTAAGTTAAATCAACACAAACAAGGGCAGAACAGGTTTATATGCACCTCTATTACTGGCCTGCACCAACTAGAGTGCAGCTACATTTCTCCAGGCAGCTTTTTTTTTTCCTCTAATAAAGATAAGGGGGACGTTTTTGTGCACCTCCAACTGACAAATGGAGCCTGAAAGTGAATTGGGAGTCAAAGCCTTGAGGAAAGTCAAGGTGACTTATGCGCCAATAGGCTGGATTCAAAGAGCTTTGCAAAAATGCAGATCAACTAACAAGATTTATAAAACTCGTTAGGGGCTTAGAGGTCGCTTAATTCTCAAAGGTGCCAAGGAAAGTGCCTGACTCGCAGAAGGATGGATGAGGCTTACAGAGGTGGCTATCTCAACCTTTCAGTTGCTTCAAGAAAAGCGGACTCAATTTCGCTCGGAAATGAGGTTTTGATATGCCAAGATGTTTACTGTGAGCCTTGGCTCCTCCATCACTTACTTTAAAGAAAAAGAAACCAAGTCCTGTTGCTGCAGACAACTGTTACAAACATCTACTGAAAGCCACAGCAGAATCTGCTGCTTCAGCTCACCAGCGCCAGACACCACCCAGAGGAGTATGAGACCAGATTCAGCACACAAGCTGGAAAAAACAGAAGGGGAAAAAGACTTTGCACTTCTACAGCTCCCCAGTGCCTGGCATTTTGCAGGCTGGAAGCAGCCTGTCAGCACCTGCGGGCAGCCAAGGAAACGTACAGCGAGTCCATCCACCCCAGTGACCATGACCATAGTCTGCTGAACACCAAGGACCCTCCACTGCCTTCCTGCTGGGTTTTTTCTCTTCCCCCTTTTTTTTTTTTTTTTTTTTTGTGAGGTGGTTGTTGAGAATCTGAAAGCCCGGATTATAATCTTTATGAATCCCATAGTTAGATCGCGCTGAACAGCAGCCCAGCAATACCAGATGTTCAAACAAAGCTGCCAACCGACAGCTGTCTGCAGCTTGCAGCGTGTTTTTACTTTAAAATGCAAAATGATACCAATCTATATTAAAAGAGAGACGTTCAGAGCCTTGTGATAGCAGCTGAAGCCGCGGATATTGCTCTTTCACGCAGGGTGTGGCAGCAGAAGGAAATATCTCAAAAACTACTGCTTAAGCCACCCTCCCAGCCCCCCAAATCCTGGCCCCTTTCCTAATGGGAAAGAGACTCACGTTACTGCCTGAGTGCCGTGAATGTACCAGTGCATGTCCAAACAAGCCAACAAAAAGAAAAATGCAGCATGAACAAACACTGTCTAACGAAGGATGCCAGAACGAATCTGGGCGCTGCCCACACCTGGCTCTCAGCGGCACGGGGAGGACAAAGTGACACATGGGGGGATGGAGGGAACCAGATCTGGGGTGGAGGGTGCAGCCCCTCCTGCACCAGTGACCAAAGGGGGACAAGAAAGGTCCCTTCTGGCAACACAGCATCACCAGTGGAAGCAAGGGATGGAGGGGCATCTTCCACTGCTCTGGCCCATCTGCCCAGCATCTCACCTCAGGTTGTCCCACATCCCTCTAAAACACACAGGGATTCTCTGGCCCAACTGGAGAAACTCTGCCTGAGTCTCCTTGATGTGAAGCAGGTTTTCAACCTGCATTGCTTGGACCTTTATTTCTTAGGCTGGCTGGGACAGGCACAAAGTCCTACGCCCTGCAACCTTTTCTGCACACCAGCAGCTGGAGAAGGCAAGAACTGGAGATCAGCCTTGCTCTTCATTATTTCTCCCTCTGGAAATTCAAGCCACCAACAACGACCACATTTTGGGGATGGCAAGTCCCGAACCCACTAGGCATGGCACAGTATTCCTGGCTTGCAGGAATTGCGCGAAAAGGGCTCTGACTTACTCGAACGTGACGTCCCAAATTCCCCACCAGCCGTGATCACAGGAAATCTTTGGGACTGGTCCCAAGGCTGCCTCATTGTGCTCCGAGCAGCAACAGCATGAATGAATCATGCTCTTCAACGTGACACCCAGCTCCCAGCAACGTACTCGGGACCAAAATATTTACGTTGCAAATGAGTAAGAATAGGACCAGATCCCCTCCCCAGCCTGGTGACATAAAAAGGCCAACCTGGTCTTTGCATTGAGCAAGTGGGTGGCAGAAGGATAGGAAAACAGGAGGCAGAGACCAGTCTCATGTCTTGCAGCCTGGCTCTGCCCAGTGATGCTGAATCAGAGCCCTTCTCAGTTACAGCAAAACCCCAAAGTGGCAAGCACTGAGACTAAGATCCCTCTGGTACCACGCTCCCTCTGGGTGACACGTGAGGGAGCATGCTGGGACCTGTAGTTTCCAGCCAGCCAGCTGCAAAATGCCATCCCCCAGTAAACACATCTCAAATTAAAGTGATGCAAGGCCCCCAAACTCCTGGCAAGGTGCCAGCCACGGTTTTTTGTTGGCAGGCACTTGGCCAATTCCCATGTGTTGCACTAGCCCCTTTCCAAGGAGAAGCCAAGAGCCCACACACCACAAATCCCCTCACAGCTGCCCTGCAACCTGCCCTTTCCGAAGCGACATGTCTGCATGGACAGCAGGATGCTCCCTGAGCTCTGGTGCAGCCCTGGCCCACAGGAGACATCAGCCCTGCTCCTGCCTTGCTGTTGAGCCTCTGCACCTCTGCTCCACGGCACTGCAATGCCAACCCCAGACAGAGCAAGACCCTGCATCCAGTGCTGGTCAAACTTTAGCTACATAAAGCCCAACAACGCATCCCTTGAGGGGTCCCATAAAGATGCCACGGAAGCAATCAGAGACTTAGGCTGCAAAAAGCAACACACTGGTGTGGTGTTTTCAGGCAGAACAGCACAAGCAGTCAAAGCTCCCCTGAATCACCATATCAGTAAGGCTGGGGACAGCCACCTCCCCACAGCATCCCAGATGGGCACACAGCCACCCCAGGAGTGCTGTCACCCTGTGCTCCAGCAAGACCAGACCATACGTCATCCCCTGGGGAACGTGGCACCCCTCTCCTTGCCCGCTCACCCTCCCTGCTGCGGAGGAAATCGTGCGCCCGGCTGATGTCAGGAGGCATCACTTCACACAAAGGCCAGGCTTCCTGGCGGGGAAGGGGTGGGGGAGTGGGGAGGAAGGGGAAGAGGAGCCTGGGGCAAAGGCAAACGGCATCTACAGCTCCTTGTGTGCGCAAAAGGGGCAGCAGCAGGAGACAATATGGCCCCTTCTGCTTCAACTGCCCCTGCACCAGGGAAAGAGAGGCAACATCGTATTTCCTAGTGCCCTTCACAGGAGCCACAGCATGGCCCTGCACCCTGTGCGCCCCTTTAAGAATGCACTGAAAAGAAGGGACTCAAGTTTATTTTAATTTGCTCCTCCAAATAAATCAGTTCTATTTTCTCCATGCCAGGCTGTGGCTGTTGCCAACCTGGGGACAGTTCCCTGCTTAGCACCCAACCAGGAGAAAAACCACTTCTATGACAAGATCTAACATCAGCACCCCCAAAATTGGCACAAGCATGCACCCCACCTGTCTCCTGCTTATGGGTGGCTAAATACTCATGGTACCCATTAATTGATAAATATAGGTAAAAATAATGTATTGAGGACCAAAGGCAACAGTAATCAGCAGCCCTCATTTCCCAAACTCCTCTCTCTCCCCAGTATGCTCCCCAAAGCCAAGCATCTATGCAAAATACGGCATAGCATGGTACCCACAGCATCAGTATGACCTCCTGCTTCAGCATCTCCTCTCCTCCTCTACCTCCTGCAATCCCAGCTCACCCACAGGCAGTGAAAGGGGATGGTGGCCAGCACCAGACTACATTGCTTTTGTCTCCAACACAGCCACTCTCTCAAGGACAGGAGCACTCTAGACCAGCTCCACAGGGACCAGCAAAGAGGGCTCGGCTGTAGGGGACCTGCAGGATGTGGTCGATGTTGATTGAAAAGGGATATCACTGATATTGCAGAGAGCAGCGAGGGAAGGTGGATTTTGGATGTGGGCGCCGCCAGGGAATAACTGTAAAGGAGCAAACCCTGCTTCTCTCCTTCAACGGGCTGACTCCTGCTCCTAGGAGAAGGCCTGTCATTGGTTTTTAATCTCACCCAATTACGGACCAGCCTTTGACATTATTGATCTCAGGCCCCTGAAGTATCATTAATCTTCCAGGTTTGACTCGGCCATCAGAGTCCGACAGCTCAGATCCCAGTCAGCTCCATCTTCCCAGGGAGCCAGAGGAGCTGCTCTGCACAACTCCAGTCCTGCTGATTCACGTGAGCCATATTTGACGCTCAGTTTCCATCCTCACATAAGGTGTCTTTCACTCTCTGCCTACCTGGCATTTCATTTTTTGACTCAAAAGTCCACGTCCTCAGGTCTCTGGCAGACCAGCACTGCTTTCTCAACCTTGGCAGTCCAAGGTGCCTCTAGTTGCCCTGCTTCACCCTTTCAGTTTCATCATCCTCTTTCAAAGAAGATGTGGTGAAGACACAAATGTTATGGGATGTGCTGAGAACTGCACAGGGACTGGGGGAGCAGTGCCAGCAGTCAGCGTACAACCAGAGAAGCCATTTCTAGCTGTAACCCGCTGCTATAACACAAAGGACCAACAACAAACAATACCTCCTCATTCCCTGGTGAGATTGTACCCACAGAAAAACCAGGTGGCTTTTTGTGGTGGCTTCCCCTTACCTGCCAGCACAGCTGCCACAGGGCCAGCTTGTGACTTCTGCTTGACCTTCAAAACATCAATGCCTGCTCCCTCCACCAGACCCAGAAGAGATGGGCTGATGGGTTCCCTTTCCCCTGGATACCTCCACCCCCCACCCAAACTGACAGACAGTCCCAGCCTCCACTGTTTGGGAAGCACAAGGTTTTCCTCAAATGCCTTTGTCAACAGTTACTGGATGCAGCGTGTACATGAAGGCTGTCTATTCAGATGCCTCCTGTCTCTCTCTCCTGCAAAGCCAGGGCTTGTGTTTTGGGAAGGAGGAGTATTTCCTAAGGAAGGCTCCAGTGGGCAGTTTTAATGCATAGAGAGAGTAAGGTTTAGTTTTTGTTCTTCCCCTTGTTATCGTTTATCATATTGCTGAAAAGCACTTTGGTAAATGGAGATTAATACCATGTGTATTCATAGAATGCACATGGTATTCCTGCTGGTAGCAGGAACCAGCCCAGGGGAGAATCAGGGGAGGAAGTGCCTGGATGGGGGCAGCTAGCAGGGTCCACAGTCTGCAAGGTACCACCATCACCAAAGAAAGCTCTAATCTCCAGGATTGCTTCCCCACACTGCCATGGACTTCCTGACTCCTAGCAGGTTTCCCCACCTGTGCTTACCTCTAATTTGGAGTAATACCCTGACTTCCCCATCCAGACTTCAGGTTGGTGCAGAGATTAAAATGATCTTTTTCTCCCCTGTTCTAAGTAGAAAGCTACAAATTCCTTAGCTGGAGGACAGCCCCTGGTTTTACCTGCTGGGCTTACATGCTTGGGAGATGCATTTGGAAAGGGGTGGTCCTCACACCAGGCACTATTTCCAGTTCCCCGCCCAGATGCCCTGTTGTGCAGGATGCCAGCAGGCAGAGGCAGGGAAACAGCCCCCAGATGTGCTCAGATTCCCTTGATGGGGGCAGGCTCTGTCCCCAACCCCTACAACCAAACTACCTCTGACCAAAACAGAGCTCGCCGGCCTCAGCCACCCAGCCACAACAGTGCAGCTGTGGCAGGAGAGCTGCAGTAATTCCCTCCTGGATCTGGCCACCCCCATCACTAAGGGGCTAGCACAATACCAGAGGGAAGGGGGAGCACAGCACCCCCCCGCTCGCACTGTCCCCAAAGGGTCTGTGAGGGGGACAGAGACCTCGCAGCACATTTATTCCGCTCCATCCATTTGAGAGGCACGCTTCAAGGGGCTTTTTGCCGTCAGAGGCGGGTGCACCAGGACAGGAAAAGAACAAAGGGAGGCACCGGCACCCCCAGCCCTTTGTCTGAGCGCAGAGGAGTTCACCTGCAGGGAAAACCTGCTCCCACCGCAGAGGCGGCAGCTCCACATGGATTCAGATGGGGAGAGGGATGCGGCCCCCCTTTCTAGCAAGAGCATAATGAGCAGAAGGATGCAATCACATTACCCTCTCTCTCCCCTTGCCACACGCACAAGCCCATTACAGTGCACGCCAACCCCCCCGACTTACCAACAACCCGACAACCGCGACCAGCAATAAAAACCATTGCCACAGAAATACCAACCCACCCCCCAGCGTGATCGATCTGTGTCTGCGTGTGGCCCGGCACCAAACCCTGGAGCTCGGCTCCACTGACCAGGCCTGACTAGGAGGGAAGGGGGTGGGAGACTAGTTTCCAGGGGACGGGGTTTTAAAGCCACACAATAACTGGCTCGAATGAGGGTTTAGATTAAGCTGTCGTGTGGCAAGGGAAAACACTGCCTCCATTAGGACATGCAGGATTTTCTTTCCCTTTTTCCAAGGCTACAGCTCTAGGATGCAGCTTCCAGGTCACCCAGGCAGGCAAAGGAGAACTGGGTGATGCCGAGCAAATGGGCGATCTTGAACAGGGAGAGATAGGTGGAGGGAAGAAAAGACAGATCAGCCCTCCTGAAGCCCCAGATCATACAGTCGGCTGCTCTGACAGTGTTTACTCATATTTCAGAGAGACACAGCCATCCGGAACATCACTCCCTGCCAACTGCCTCATCTGGAGCCATCCACAGCTCGGCTCTTCCCAGCCAGCTCCAGAGACAGCCCCCCCCCATCAAAGCATCCACACAGCAAGAAACTGAAAAAGGACAGGTAGGAGGAAGAGAAGAAACAGAGAAATTAAATTAATTCATGGGGGTTTTTTTAATAGTTCTGGTACATCATCCCAGCAAACGGATGACTTGAGAGTGTGCTCAGGCTGCAGCGGTACCGCTGCAGAGTGCAGGGCACTGTGCTGAGCTGGGAACTTCTGCTCATGCTACCATCACAAGAGAATCACAAGACAGAAGAGGGACAATAGGATGCCCTGGTGAGAACAGGCTAAAGCTGTCCTTATCAGAAAGGATCCAGGACTGGGAACCTCTTCCCTGAGTTCATCTGGGGCACATATGTAAAAACTTTTGCGTGCATCCAGAGTCTCATGCCTGTGAATAACCATCCCTCCCTTCATATTTGGGACCAGACATCTCTTCCTCCCGTTCCCAAGTAAGCTGGATATAGCTCTCCCAGGAAAAAGAGGGGTGGTTGCCTCTGTCCTTCTGTGGAGGAAAAGGAAGGGCAGGACATCCCTGGTCTTGCACATTTCACATCTCCCCACCAGTCCCCCAGCATCTGCCTCACCTTCTCTTCCAGAAAACAGAGGTTCATTGCAGAAAACTGGCTATTACTGCAAGCAAGCTCAGCAGCTCTGAGTCTTCTGTGCCATCCCCCTTACTTCAACCCAACCAGTATCTCCTCAGCCTACAGGCTGTTGATAAACGCAAGAAGTTGACAAAGTCACCAGAACCTAGCCCAGATCCATAGCATTTTTTTAAAAAGCAAAAAAGCCAGGCCAGAGCAGATTCTGCCCCAGAGCCTGCGTGGCAAAGCAGAATCCTGCTCCAAGTGTTTATTTATAAATCCGTACATACATGTACATTTGAATTCTGACAGAATTAATTCTGGCATCCAGCTAATTCAAAGCATTCCTCCCCCATCACACTACTGTTGCAGGCCAGCCCTGCACAGAAGCTGATTATAAAATGCTGCACTAGCCAGGCATTTCTGCAAAGGCTTGTGCTATTGAGCATTCAGTCTTTCCTTGCTTGGCTATTTCATTGTTTCGGTGTCGATCCCTCCTCTCTTGCCCTGTGTTTCCTGGTTACTTTTGTCCCTGCTCTGGAAGCACTGCTGCTCTCAGCCCCATTTCAGTGTCAGATTGAAAAAACCACCCCAAAACAGTTACATGAAATTAAAGAGAAGAAAAGAAGAAATTATCACCATGTACCAAGATTTCCAGTAAACAGATAGGTAACGAGCCAAAAATAGGCCAATATGCTGCAAGGCAAGCTGCAGACAGATCTGGGTATAGAAAACCCGCTGCCCGCCTCCCAAGTACAGCTAAGAAATCCCTGTGTGGTCACACGCTGTCCTCTGGAGCAGAGAGGAGCGAGGTCAGGGCAGCCAGCACTGTAAGAGCCTCTTTATTCTTGGGCAGTTGCACGAATCTGATCGCTTGTGCCCTTTGTGAGACATGGAAATCTGCCTTCTCCTCCCACCCCCTTTGCCAGCCCCTCTTCTGCTCCTCCTGCTCAGATAGGGACAGAAGCAACTCCATGGCTCCAGAGGCAAAGACCAAAGCAGCAGAGAGGCTGTGGATGCCCCTCTGGCAGGACCAGGCCCGGATGGGCACGTGGGGAGACCATGAGAAAAGTGCTTTGTTGGAGCAAGCGGAGGGGAGAAGAAGGGAAGGACAGTTCTGGGACTTGTGCATTCCTTGAAGGGTTCACCCAGACTCCCACGTGTAAGGCACGAGGCTGAGGGGTGGAGAGAAGTCCAGGGTGTCCCACCGCAGTTCTTATCTCTCCTACTTCTCCCTCTCCATCATGCTCATGGGCTTGAGGAGAACAGCATGCTGATCACCTCCATGCCAGCAGACACATGATGCTCACGTAAGTATCACACGATAGATTTAGGCTAAACACGGGTCTGGGCGAAGTTCATTATGCCCTCATCACCAAACAAAGCTGGGCTTAGACCTCCTAGTTCAGAGACCAAACCACGACATCTCCGTCCCAGGGGCTCATTCAAAGTCACTGCTGAGGGAGGGCTTCAAGGTGTGAAGGGAATCTCTAGGTAGGCCAGGGCAGCCTGGTGAGCAGGGGTGTGAGCCTGAGCTACATTTTGTTGCTATTCCTTGCAAGGTCCTCAGGTGAACCTTTCCCTACCTCTTGTCTTTCCACCTCACTCTCCGACAGCTGCCATCCACACTGCATTGTCCCCTATGGGAAGACAGCATTCTCTACAGCAGCCCCTGTCCTACTGCTTTACCAGGGCTGTCCCCTCCACACAAGTCTCTCCCTCCCACCCAACCCACCAGGCTGCCTCCCAGCATCCTCCATCTCTGCTGTCACTTCTCAGATTGACTCTACACAAAAGACTTGCAGCTGCAGGTCTGGAGCAACCAGCCACTGGCAACCTGACGGGCTAAGGGCACAGAAAATGCTCAAGCTTAGCAGGAAAGTAGCAGGGAAAAGCCCTTAATCCAAACCCTGCGGAGGCAGGAGACTGCTCCAGTTCAGCCAAAGATCTGGGACTGCCAAGATACCCACTGCTGCTTGGCCAGCAAACCCAGAGGGGTTTGCAGCAGGGTGGTTCAGCCCCCCCACCAGACCTCTCTAGGGCAGCTCAGGCTGCTACAGCTTGAACTGAAATCTGCTGCCCCTGACAACACAGAGCAGTAAAGCCTGACAGATCGATGTGGTGAGTGGCACAGAGCTAGGAAGCCAGGCTAGGTGGGTGCTGGGATTTCTGCCACTGCCCAAGGCCCAAGAAGTCAGTGCTTATCATGGCAGCTTGACCAGCTGACAGCATCCTAGGGCACAATGATCAGCCACATTTAGGTGCACAGTGCCATATTCCTGAGGTCCCTGGGCAGGAATTAGGGCATAAGCAAAGCCAGGGAAAGACAGACATGGGTTAATCTGACCTAACCCTTGGGCTGGGCTGGCAGTCCAGCTCTGGGGTGCTGGTGGAAGTTCAGATGGAGGGCGCAGGGAGAAGCTGCACAACTCCTGCTTTGTAGGACCTGCTGCAAAAGTTGTCTGAGGATCAGGTATGCTCAAAGAGTGCCACAGCAAATGCCTGCCAGGCACCAGCCACACCACCTACAGCCACGAGAGCTAAATTAGCACTCAAGCACTTGGGCACTTGCACTCAAAATGCCTGCAGTGAGCTGCATGCCGTGCTCCTCATAAACAAGTCATCTGGAAAATAAGTAAGCCTGTAAAAATCCAGTCCATCACAAGTTACCAAACCTGTTTCAGAGTAAAACAACCTAGAGCAGCTTATGCCAGAAGCCTGGCAGTGAAGCTGATACCAAGCTTCCCCACTGGTGGGACTCCCTTGGTCCCAGCAAAACATCCCTGGTACAGATGGCAGCATGGGAATGTCACATGGGACTTGGTGGTGGCCAAAGGTGGCAAAGAACCAGAGTTTCTGATACAGACTTGAGATCCATCTCTTCCTGTGCTTCTACCAAGCACTCACCTTTCCTTGTTCTCATAATTCAGAAAGGCACACAACTTGGCCTTAGGTGGAGTGAGAAAGCAAGCCCAAACCCACTGAGTTGCAGATGGACTCAGCATCCCTGGTCCCTGTCCCCCTGGATTTGCTGAACATGCACTGCTCCGTGGACAGTGCTGGATGCTGTTCTTACACACCTGCAGGATTCCCAATGTTTTTCTCCAGGTCTCAGCACCACAATGTATTTTCTCCCACTTAATGTTCAAAACCTCCACAAATCTTCAGAATGCGAAGGGATTTCTAGGAAGCTAGGACAGGGGAAAAAAATCTATCTCCTTCCCTCAAAACAAAACAGAAGCAAAGCCTCTCTACCCAAGCCCTTTTCTACTGGTGGCACCTCCAGCTGAGGAGAGGCAGCTGGGAAACCTCTGAGCAAGCTCAGATGTACCTGGCCTCAGTCAACCGTGTCCCACACAAAGACAGGGTAATCATGGTAATACCCCGCAAGTGAGTCTCTTTCTCTGACTGCTGACTTCTTACCCATACTGCAATCCCAGCAATGTATTTTCCCCCTTTTTGATGGAGAAAAAATAAAAAGCAACACATCAACCTTGCACTGGAGCAACTTTCTTTTTCAGCCTTAGAAGTAGGTTCCCCCATGCAGGTGGGAGCATGTGGCAGCAAAGGCAAAGATGGAAGAAAAAATGTTTCATTTTGAGACCTTGACACAAACAAAACGACAAGAAGAAAAAAAAAGAAAAAAAAGAAGAAAAAAAGAAGAAGAAAGAGAAAAAAGAGAAAAGAGGGTGCCTTGTTGGCTTTTCTTCCCCCCCTCTCCTCTTTTAAGTGCTACAAAAACAGGAAACAAAGGAGAAAACATCTCATGGGGGGAAGGGGAGGTAAGCGCTTTATACGCCCACGAAAGAAAGATTAACCACATATTTTATTTACTGTTTGTATTACAGTTGCACCGTGGAGTTCAACTAATTCCAAGCCAGGGCTCTGCGGGTTTGTGCAGCACCTAACGCTGAGCGAGGTCCTTCCCCCAAACTCACCAGGCACATGCTCCACGTCAGGCAAACCCTGCACAGACACCCCCTTTGCTCCAGCAGACACCCACCTCCAGCTTCCTCCAGCCAGCCAGAGCACTTCTGCCCCAACTGCCAGCTCAGCTGACAAAGCACTGGTGCTGTTTTGAGCCCCTTTTCCCCTTCAAACCAGTCTGTAACCAGGGCTAAGGTGCCCTTTGAGGTAGGCTGGCAGCACAGTCAGAGGAATAAATGCTAAAAAAGCAGAGTTTATGGGGAGCGTGTTTGCAGGCTCCAGTCCCTCCTCTGGGCCACGGGGGCCACCCCTTCCACAGTGAGTCGATGTCGCAACCCCCACACTTGCGAGTCCCCCGCACCAAGGTCAGGGCTCTGATCCTCCCAACTTTGACTCATTTCTCAATTAACGGCTTTCTGAACACAAGCCACACATGGAACAAACCTCTCACAATGGGCTCCCCCCCCCGGACCTCCCAAGCCCAGCATTACTCATCTGCCCCCCAGTCCCAGTCTATCTTTCCTGGGATGCTCCAAGTGCGGCTCACCGCCGCTGCAGGGTGAGCAAGCAGCCAGGAATCCCAGGCCTGGCTTCCCGCGTCACCAGCTGAGCTCATGCACCCTAATTCGGGAGCCGACGAGGCCACCTTCCCTGCTGGCTGGCGACGGGCAGCTTCCAGCCGGAGACCTGGCCACGGCCATGGAGCAAGGGCTGGCAACCTGATGGGTGCTTTTCCCAGGGCCTCATCCCTACCCCAGCCACTTCATGGCAGAACTGCCTCAACTATAGGGGGGATCCTTTGGGCACACTGTCCCCCAGCTTGGTGCTGTCCTTCATTGACCCAGACTCCACGCACCCAACTGAGCCACGCGCCCAGCGGGAAGAGACAAGCTTATCATCACAGAGAAAGGAAATTAACGCAGCGATGGAGGTAGTACCGAGGGATTTGGCCAAGGTCACAAAATAATTCCGTGGCTCTACGATACAGCCGTCTAACACTTTTGGTGTCTGGCCACATATCCTAAAATTTCAAGCCAGGGCCAAAATCCAGCCTAGCCGGTGGCAGATTTCTGCCAGGTCATTAGCAGCGGGCATCCGCAAGAAGCGGCGAACATCCAGCCATAACAACGGCAGCAAGAACAAAAAAAACACGCAGCAAGAGCAGGAATAAATGAGATCAAAGTGTCCTGGAAGAGGACCTGGAAAAATAGTTTTGGTCCCTGGCTAAGGCTCCTGGGAGATGCACATGCGAGCCCCATCCCATCCCAGCCCTGCACAGCCCTCCCGAGGTGGCTCCCCACCCTGGCAGAGGGAAACCAAAATGACTCCCTATAAATAGAAGCAGAAAAGCGCTTCTCCAAAAGACTGGCTGGGTCTTTCCCCTTCCAGCGTGTGTGGCAGAGCTGCTGGCACCTCCGCGGAGGTCCCTGGTTTTCCCTCAAAAAACCTGGAGAAGAAAATAACCTTCCTGTGAGCTCAGGCTGGCTCCTCTCTACACAGAGCTGCACCCCCCGCCCCCCCCGCCCCACTCCCAGGCCTGGCCATCCAATTGGAAAGTAATTATACTGCAATTTTTATTTATGACTTCTTTTTTTTTTTATTGCTAAATGGTGACTCATTTTGGCAACATTAAAATACACAGGAAATCATCCCCATTTTACAGTAATCACCATTCAATTCATTGTTAAATATTTATTCGGCAGACAAGCGCCGAGCCTCTTTCGAGGGGTCGGAGGGGGAGCGGAGGGGCAGCCCTGGAAAGGGGGAAGGTGGCAGAAGGGTCATGGCAGGGCTGGCCGCAGGGCTGCTAAATGCCCGCCAGGAACTGGAGGGTGGGGAGCCAGAGGTGAAAGCTCCTGCCAGATGGCCTGGCCAAGAGCAAAATACAGACCCGCTTTCCCTCGAATCCAGAACAACAGCCCAAGCTGCTCTAAGGAGAGGGGCAGCCCGGTGCCCCCTAATAAAAATCACATTATTTGGCCAAACCCCAAATCCCCACCAGTGAGACTTCATGGGTCTCTGACACATCATGGGTCCCTGACACAAACCTCTTCCATTGCTGAGGGGAAGAGGATGGCGGCCACTGGCCCCAGTGGGAGGCAGTGGGAAGAGCAGGCAGTTTGACATTCACAGGCCTTACAATGGACAGGGTCCGCTCCTGCAGCCACTTTCTCCTCCAAGGAAGCCCAGTTTTTGGGGTGACTCGACCTCAGATGAAGGCAGCCCTTCTGCCTTCCTCCAAACAGCTGCATAGCCTGGCACAAACCTGGCACACAGTCCCTGCAAATGCTCCCTGGCCCAAGACCTCAACCCTTCCCTGCAGAGCACACACCCAAGGGACCGTAGGTCCCACAGCTCAACAGCTACAAAGGCCTCCCAGCACAGACACCTTCCCTGGGGAGCTCCTCTGGCACCCATGGGCTCTGTCATTGCTTAGCTGGGAGGCCACCCAACATGTCTGCCACGGGGGGACCCCGGGCGGAAGGAGGACCAGTGCCAGGATGGATTTTGTGTAGGTCCTACATAAACACAGGGGAACAGACATGGCAGGGAGGAGGGTGGTCCCCAGGCTGGGCAAGCCCAGGTGTCCAGGACAGTTGGACTCACCCGGATCTCATTGCGGCGGATCTCCACGTCGCAGACCGAGTGTCCCTGGTGGGCCCCGCTGTAGTAGCAGCAGAACTGGCAGACGGCCACCTGCTCGGCCTCGCAGTGGTACAGGCGGTAGGCGTTGTGCTGGGGGCAGCTCCAGGCCCGCACGTCCTCCGCCTCCACCAGGAGATGCCCCCGGGCTGTGGAGGGCTGCTGAAGGTGGGTCTGGACGTGGGACTGGCAGCACGGAGCCTCGCACCTCAAACAGATCTTCTGGGCAGGCAGCGGCGGGCCCCGGCGGCAGAAGACACAGTGCAGGACTGAGGGGGGCTTCTCCAGGTTGAGGGAGTTGAACTTCTCCACGATGTTGGTGAGCTTCAGGTTCTTCTCCAGGTTGGGCTTCTGGTTGTAGGCCTGGTTGCACTCCGGGCACCGCACCAAGCCTGACTCCTTGGCCCACGCCTCCCCGATGCAGCCCCGGCAGAAGTTGTGCTTGCAGGGCAGCTGGACCGGCTCCACAAAGACGTGCAGGCAAATGGGGCAGATGAGCTCCTCTTCGAAGCAGTTCTTCCAATTCTCGGCCATCTCTGCCGGCAGCTCTGTCGACGTTTCCCCCCAGCCGCTTCGGTCGCTCAGTGCGGTCTAGGGGCGGACGCCGGGGTCTGTCCTCCCTGAAAGGGGAAGGCTGAGGGTGAACGGACAGGCTCCCCCCTCCCCGCAGCACGCGCCATAAATAATAAACCGCAGCAGATTTTAAAATCGGGGATAAAATAAACCACAGAGCAGCACTCTAGGAATATCCGGCAAGAAAATGCAACGTACCCATCGCTTTGTTAAAAAAAACCACAAATGGTTAAAAAAACCCCCAACACGATCCTAACCCAAAGTCCTATCCACCCCTAAAAGCCATTTGCTCCTTTTTACCCCAGAAGGTGAACTGAAACTTACCAAAGGTTGAAAAAAATCCATACAAAATCCAGCAGCAGAGTCCAAGTTCCATATAAAGCTCCTAAATTTAGCGCTCCAGATCAGATTTTTCTTTTCTTAGGTTTGCAACTGACATTCAATATTTTAAAGGGACTTTTGTCCCCCACCAAACCTGGCCAACAGCTGAGGGCAGCGACTCGCTCGGGCTTTTTTTTTCCTTCCCTGTATTTCTCCTCCCTCTCCCCCTGATGGGAGTTGGGAATCAGAGTCTTTTAAAGGAAACAGATCAAAGGGTTAAGATCCAAAACGGGAAAAGGAGGAAGATTAAAAAAATAATAATAATAGCGATGATGACGATGGCAGAAAAACGAATTCTCTCTGCGGCCCCTGAGATTTGCTTCTAAACCAGAGGAGCAGCAAGGAAAAAAAAAAAAGGAAGAGGGGAAAAAAGACAAGACAGGGAAAAAAATAAAAAGAAAAAAAAAAAAGAAAAAAGAAAGAAAAGAAAAAAAGCCCTCTCGCCTGCTTCGAGATTGCGAGGTCTTGAATGGGAGAGCTCGGTCATTCAGAGCAAACCCCAGCACAGCCCGCCCAGCTCCTCCAACGCTCCCGGAGAGGGATGGGAGAGGGGACGGGCTTTGCCACGGGGGGTTTTGAGCCCCGCGGACCCCAAATCAACCTGCTCCCACTTCCCACCAAGGCGAAGGGGAAAAAGGCGCCGGGGGGAGTCCGTCCTAGTCCGCTCTCATGGCCGGCCCGGGGGTCGCAAGTCCACGACGGTAACAATGCTTTGAGGCGCACGGAC
>VYXD01008368.1:2655210-2821675 GCA_013397195.1 Hylia prasina
CCGCCGTAAAGGGGACACGGCCGGCGGTGGGGCCCGGCGCCGACCTCCGCCGCTGCCTTGGAGGAGACCGGGGTTGGGATGTCCCGTCTGCCACTGCATCGGCCCTAGGGCCGCCCTGCCTGGCCACCAGCCTCTATACGTGGCCGCCGCTGCTCACGGTGCCAGTCCATAAAAAGGCTGATTGCCCTGGAACCAGTGCACATCTGGGTCACAGCTGGTGCTGGGCACCATCCTCATCGCTGTATACAACTTCCTCGCAAGGGCAACAGCATGTGCAGGCACCGATCTCTTCTCTCTGGCATCCAGGGACAAGACCTGAGGAAAAGGCCTGAAGTTGTGTCGGGAGAGATAGAGGGTGGATATTAGAAAAAGGTTCTGGTTAGGCACTGGAACAGGCTCCCCAAAGAAGTGGTCATGCCACCAAGCCTGCCTGTGTTCAAGAAGCTTTTGGAAAACACACTCAGGCGCGCTGAGGATGTTTAATTCTTGACGGTGTCTTGTGCAGGCCAAGAGTTGGATTCGATGATCCTTGTGGGTCCCTTCCAACTCAGAATATTCTGGGATAAGTGCCCTCAAGAGCCTCCTGTGTCCTCTTGGCTGGCTTCTAGACGAGCTGTTACTTTGCACAGGACCGTTTAGGTGCGTTTCCTCTCTGTGCAGAGCAACAGCCATTTGTCCCCTGGGGTCTTTCCCAAATCAGCAGCCCCAGTACCTTCTGCCAGAGCTCGGGGCACAGAGGTGTCTCTGTTAACGCTCTCCCACCAAATGTTTCTGCAGCTGTTTTGTGGGACACTGTATATCTAACCCCTACCATATGTGCCAGGCCGCTGGGAATAAAGCACATTGCTGGTATAAATCTATTTCCCACTGGTGAGAGTGTCAATGGCTCAAAACAAAGCATTTACATCAAAAAATGCTCAAGGTCCACAGTCAGGTTTGTGATGGAGTGACAAGAGGGCAAACGCTCAGTTAGCAGCTTTGGGATCTGGCCCAAACCTGACCCTTGGGTGATGCTGCTCTCTGATGGCAATTTGCCTCTGGGCGGGATTTAGCGGGAATTCCCCATCTGCAGCCTCAAAGCTACCGACCAAAACGTCTGGAGACGCCCCTCAGTAGTGTCTACTACAGTACCCTATACCCCCAGTGCCTTGGACCACCCGGGGCAGCCTGCTAGAGGGATGAGCATTCCACACCACTCCCAGTGTGGAGATTATCCAGGTCTTTCTTCACTGTTTTACAGGAACCCCCTGTGCATAGGCAGGTCCTGCCTCTGATAAAGAGGCAGAAATGGCTTCTGCTGCAGGACTGGGGCTCACCCTGTATCACCCCTCAGCTGCCCCCCTCCATTCCTGCACACCCACCCCAGAGCTCCTGGGGCTCAAGTGCTGATTCCTGAAAAGGGAGCAGTTTGCCATGTAATTCCTCTGCCAGGCCTCAGAGCCCATGGGCTGTACCTCTCCTCCCGGGTTTTACAAGCCATGCGGCAGCCAGGACTGGTGGGAGCTGGGCAGGGCAGCGTGAGATGTGTCAGAACCGCAGTCGACTGGCGGAGGCCGTGTGGAGGCAAACCTCTCCCCAAAAAGTCAGCGCAAAACGATTCATGACTCTCACTTCTTTATAAACACATGCAGTACCAGACAGCCTCCAGTGACAGCCACCATCCCCACCCCAGCCAGTGCAGGGCTCTTCTGCAGGGGCTTCTCAGGCCCCCTGTACTCCCACTGTGGCTCTGCCGGGGGAGCTGCTTGGTACTTACCAATACTTAAAAGTGGAAAGCAGACAGGATGGGGCTTAGCCAAGGTGAAAGATGCACCCTACTCCTGGCTGGGAATCCCTCTGTCCTGGGACTGGCACTCTGTCATCATACCCACATCTGGATGATGCCATCTCCCTGCCCATGCCAAAGAAACTCCCTTGGCAAGGGAAGCCCCAAGGCCAGGCTGGGCATTGCAGCCCTTCCACAACCAGCAGGAGCTGCCTGGAGGAAGACAGGGCCCCCGCTGCCTACACAGCTCCTAAACCCCTTCCTGACAGTGCTGGGTGGCTGATGAAAGCCAGCAGGAGCAAGCTGTAGAAAGCCTGCCCATGCTTCCATCTCCCCTCCACCAGGATCTTGGTGTGGGTCCCAGACCACACCAAGGAGCCACAGAGGAGGTTTGTAGCTGAGTCCTGATGTACATTCCTCAACCTCCCCCAAGCCTCAGTTTTCCCAGCCACTACCAGGCCATCATTCCCCTTTGCCAGAGGTCTCCCTTCAGCAGCCCTTAGTCCTGCTCTGGAAAGACCACTGCCTGCCCCGTCTCCCCAGTAAAGCATCTGCATCTCTGCTGAGCCCTCAATGAGCACTGACTGGACTGCAGGTACACCCTGCAGAGCCAGGATGCTCAAATACTTGTCACTAGCATCCGGCATTGAGGTGGCATTGCCTGGTGCAGACGAGGTTCCTGGGAGCAGGGATGAACTTGGCCGCTCAGCAGAGCCGAGGCACCAAACTCATTTTGTTGTTTAGAGCTTGGGACTCTGCTGAGCTGATGGTAGAGGTAGGGTGTTCGCAAAGATTTACAGAGCACTTGGCTGTTAATGTGACACCATCCCTGTCTGCCACCACCCTCTCTTGGGAACACTCCTGAAGGCTCTGGCACCCAGCCCTGCACCTTCCCCAGAAGCCTTGAGCCCTCTGGAAGTAACACAAAGTGCTGTGTTTCTTGGGTCATTTATAACTCAATTAACCAGTCAGCAAAAACCCATCACTCCCCTTCTGTCCCCTTCCATGTCAGGCTGGTGACATGGCTCCGTGTGATGGAGAAAGCTCCCTCCACCCTCCTCCATGTATTAACACACTGAATGCTTTCACTGAAATTTAAGTTTTAAAGCTGGTTTTAAGGAGGTAAGGAACTTGCAGGGCAGCAATAGACTGGTTTCCAACACTAAATGTTTCTGCTTATGGCTACCCCCTGTTCCTGTTTGGGGTGGAGGAGGAGGGAAACAGCTCCATGGAAGAGGCACAACACAGAGGTCCCCATGGTCACCTGCTGACCCGGCCCAGAGCACACCACCAACATGCACCACTTGTGCCCAGCCATCCCATGGAGTCACACTTGTCCCTCACACACTGTCACCTGCCTGCTGTGGCATCCTCCCAGCCCGAAACCTTTTGGGAGAAGATGCACATGTGTGTATGTAGTGCATCTACAGGGGAAACCTCCTGTACTCTGACATTAATAAAAAGGGACCAGAAGCAGGGCGTGCAGCCTGGTCCCCACAGCACACAAAGCAGGTTCCCATCCCCCAAGCACTGGGATCCAGTGACACCCACATCTGACATTGGAACCTGGGAACAGGTCTGGAATGGTGTGCTGGGTGCAGGGATGGTGATGCCCTTGTTGGCCCTGTGGGAGAGCCTTACCCTTGTGCAATGGGTGTGTAAATGGGGCTCCTCTTGGGGCAAAAATGCTGGGCTTTATCTCTTCCTCCCCAAGCCTAAAGCATGGAACAAAGTGGATATTGAGGGCTGGCCAAGGGGGACTGCATGTCAGGGTGTTGGAGGGGAGCTCTGCTTTGGTTCCAGCAAATGCGGGCTGGAACAGCCCAGTCTGAGGTCGACTGGCCAAATCCAGGGGTGCACAGCCAGCCGGCTGTGGAGCAGGGATGATGCTCCAGGGCTCACCACCTTGGCTGAGCTCAGGGTGCTGGTGAGTGCAACAGTGGGTCCGGCAGCTGCGGGGCTGGAGCGTGGGGAGCCGGACAAGGGCCGGTGTAGTTCCCTGCTCGCTCGGAGGGGTTTCTTTCTATGCAAATGCCTGGGAGCAGCTGCCCTGCCGGCGTGACTCATTTCCTGCTCTTGTGTCACATTCTGGTCAGGCCAGTTTGGCAAAGGCTTTCTTCTCTCCCTCCCTGGCTTCTCCTCCTTCTCTCCCCAACGCCGAGGGCTGGGATGTGCATTTGCTCAGTCCCTGGCAGGATGAGGCAGGATTTTCAGGAAACTGCGTCAAAGCCACAAAACCTCCATATATATTAAAAAAACCCCAAAACAACCAAACAAAAAAATCCAGCACAATTTTCTCTTATTCTTTTTCTCTGAGCATGATGGAGACTGGCGGTCAGACAGGCTCCTCCGCTCTTCCCCCTCCTGGGGCGGCTCCTTCCTCTGAGACCCAGGGGACAGGACCTGGCAGAAAAGCTGTAAAAGTTTGCTGGGTGGACAAGGGGGAAAAAATACAGCTTGGTCTCATTTTACCTTCTGCTGCCAGTTGGAGAGGTGCTGCCAGAGCTGGGCTGCCAGTGGGCAGCCTTTAACAGGGGACGGCTGGTGAGAGCATCTGGGGGAGCCACTATCCCTGGAATTTGCCTGACATTTCTTTTTCCTCAGCAGAGGCTCTGGGGCAGCCTCACCACTGCACTCTGAAAAATGTACTGTATGGGGTTAAAAGTAATTCATTAATCTTAAAAGGGATCTGGAAAAGGTGGTAGCAAGTGCCGATAGACTCCAGCGTGGTGAGTGTCCCACCACAGGTTGGGAAAAGGGAAGGTGATTCTGGCAGTGAATCCCTCTGGCTGCTCCTACAGTCCATCCAGGCTGGCACTGCCCAAAGCCCAGGCTGTGCCACAGGTAGAAAAGTCACGTTTTGAGGCATTTCCCACCTGATCTGTGTTGTAGTAGTGAGGCCAGGATTTACAGCCTCCTAGGTGGCCATGTAAACCCTTCTGCCTCGGGGGTCTTGCTTTGCTGTGTCACCATCCCCTGGGTGCAGGGACACACACCCCCCCTCACTGCCCCCAAGGCCAGGGCAGAAAGCAGCAGCCCTTTGCCTTGAGCCCGTGGCTACCAGTGGCCTGGTCCTCCCTCTGCTCCAGCCCTTTCCCTGGTGCATCAGTCTCTGGCACAGCATCACACACCAAAGTGTGGCATTTCCCTGAGGGAAAGATGGAGCTCCTCAGTGCTGCCAGCCCAGCAACAAGCTTGGGACATGAAGATGCCAGCCCCAAATCTGATCATGGGAGACAGGATATGATCTCACCACCTCCAGTCCCATCTGCAGTTTGATTCAGCCACTCTCCCACCAGAAGGCCCCCTGTGGTCCCTGCCCAGAACCAGGAGTAATCTTTGCAATCTTCACATCAATTTCTCAGCCTTGCTGCATGTTCCCTGTGATTCAAGGCAGCTCCTGCCAAAAGACCCAGTGCCACACACATTCTAAAAAGGCCCCTGCCAAGGAGCTCTTGGGCTTTCCTGTGAAGGGCAGAGCACCCAAGGCATCCAAGGCTGGCATGCTCTATGCAACCCCAAACCCAAAGCCCCAAAGCCGGGTGCTGCCATGGAGGTCCTGTTTGGATGAAATGGGGTAAACCGAGGCAGGTGAGGGCATGAGATTGCTCCAGAGCTGTGGCCCATGCACTCACTATGCTGGGGTTCAACTTCCTCCCAGAAAGCCTAAAGGTCTGTTTGCCCACAGTGAAGGGAAAAGCAGGAGGGTTATAGTATAAATTAGGTCAGGAAGCATTGCTAATAAACTGTCACTCCTGGTTGTGTAATGGGAGCAATTACGGGTTTAGGTTTTGTTAAGACACCAGGAAGGAAAACACGACCTATCTGGGGGTAGGAGCGTGATAGCAAACAAAAAGGAGGGTCCTGTTGACAGAAGGGTGAAGCTGCTTTTGTGTTGGAGGCATTTCTGTCTCATCCTGGTGTGTTGGCAGCCTGGGGCTTGAGCAGACTCCTGCATGGGGAATACAGGGAGTGGGTTCCCAGCTCTCTCTGTGCTCTCTCCTTCCCCTGGGCGCCCCAGGGCTCCAGTGGGGACCTGTGGGTGGCAGAGCCCGTGCTGGCCTCTGCCAGGAAAGCCTGGGAGAAGTGCCTGAGCTCTTCTTGCATCTGATGGCCCTCTTCTCCCTGTGGAGCTGCCGGGCTTCCCTTGCTGCCCACCTTGTGCTGTCCACTGCACTGCTGGCGGCTAACACCTCTCTGTCCATCGCTCCCTGCTGCCAGTCTCTGAAGGGATGGTTGGTTGCTGGTGGAGGTCACCCAGAGCCTGGCCAGAACAAACTCAAGACTCTCCATGAACAAAACCCCAGGGCCCTGACAAACCTGTGGTGGGGACACCCACATCCCCTCCACAGGTGTCAGGAGAGTGGGAGGCTCCTGGAGTGAATCCAGCTAATGCACACCACTAAGGAGGGGCTGCAGCACCCGGCAGCCAGGGTTAGCCTTTAACCACCCAAAACATGTCAGGAAGGGAGAGGAAATTCTTGAGGCATCTATTAACATAAAAGGAGTCATACTTTACGTTCGGTCTCACTTATGGCTTATAAATGATTACTGCACCTTTTAATAAATGGTTAATCAAGTGTTAGAGTCCAAACAAGTTGATGGGTTGCTTATTACCACAGTTTATAACCTTTTATGAATGCCTTCTGTCGATGTACTTATAAACATCCATACCACGTACTTCTCATGTCTTGACACGTTGGTCACATCTGTTTGAAGTTTGTTAACTCTTGAGCTGCTCACTAATGGCAGGCTGGGGGTCTCCTGCTATTTTTCTGTATCAATCCTTGTGGCTCAGAGGGCACACCTGCACCAGCTGAGGGGCGGTGTGGGCATCCCCTTCATCCAAAAGAGGCTCCAGGCAAGCAGGATGCAGCTGCATCAGAAATAAGCTGGCAGCGGGGTTGCTCTGGTTGCTCTCAGGGGTACATTTTTTTTTTGGCCACCAGGACAAATAGTCAAGGGAAGTCAGTGGGAGATTCTTCCTCTCTTGAAGTCACCGAGCCGAGACAGGACGTCGTCCTGGGCCGCCTGCTTGAATCAAAACCACAAGTTATTGGGCTCAGTGCAAGGGGAGTTGGGGGGAAATTCTCTGGTCTGCAAACACAGGAGGTAAAACATGATGATTTAATGAGCTTTTCTGGACTAGAAACCCACAGAAACATCCTTGGCCATCGCCGTTCCTGTGCAGCTGAAGCCCCCCTCCCACCATGTTGCAAATAATGAAATGAAACTTTCAACAAGCTGAATAATCAGAAAACAATTTTCCAATAAAATCATTCCCTGAAATCTCCTTTTAAGGCAAGGACTGGGATTCCCACTGCCGAGCGTGTTCCCAACGCCTCACAGTATTGTTCGGCTGGCTGTGCTGGGGCTGGGCAGGCTGCCACCCCGCCCTGTGCCCCCGGGAATGCTCCCTGTCACACGGCCCAGCTGCCCCTCCACTCCTGAGCCCCTTTGCCTTTATGTTTCCCCTTTTGCTGCAGGCTTCTGATAGTTTTCCTGTTCAAAAAGCAAGTGGGACATACGAGGTGCCATGGCCCTGTGCTTGCTCCAGCATTTTTAACAGCCAGAGAAGGGATTTGTGCATTAAGCAAACAGGGATGATCCCAGCCTGGGCAGCAGACTGGGTCTCCCAGGTCATCTTGGCCTTGGACACTCCTGGGGATTTTTTAATATCTAACCATGCTTTTTCCTTTGCTCCCTGCTGTCCAGCCCTTCCAAAGTGGGTACCCCATCTCCTGCGGCAGGAGCGTCTCCAGCATGGGATAGCCCAGCTTGCTGCCCTCCAGCGGGTTATGATTTGTGGCCAGAGTGTAGGAAGTCTGAGGAAATGAGAATGATGAGAAAGGGCATTAAAAATACTCCTCCCCTAGGAAAAACAAATCCAAACCTGAGGTACACTTTTTTGGAAAGCCACTGTGGCAATGGCTGCTGCCTAAAATGAGGCTGCAGGCAGTGCTTCCCTGTGGCAGGTGAGCGATGAGGCATGGAGGGGACAGAGGGGACAAAGCCTGCACTGAGGCCACTGTGGCCAAACTGCCATGGCCTGTCCAAACACGGCTTTCAGTTCTTGTGAGGGATGAGGTGACAGGGCATGGTAAGGACATCTTTTTCCCCAGTGCAAACCCTTCCTGACAGAAGTTGCAGGAACAGTTGCTCTGAAAGCTGTTTGGAGAAGCTGGAGCTTTTGGGCACTCTTTAGGTGCCTAGACAGGGAGCCAGGGCATGCAGGGGGCTTCTCTACAGTCTCCTCTCACTCCTGCCAGGTCCTGGTTTCCTGTGCCAGACCTGAGGCTGTGACAAGCAACAGGACAAGGATGCCTGCTGGCTCCCTGGTGTCTCCAAAGCTTGGCAGTAGGGCTGGGGGGGCTTGTCCCTCTGTGCCAGAAGGATGCAGCAGGATCTGGCCAAGCTTGGACCCTCTCCAGTCATGGCTTGGCCACAGGGCCCCCAGGAATACGGGGTGTTAATATGTTGGGTTCTATGCCTGGGTTGTGTTGGGAGTTTTCCTCAGCACTGAGGTGCTGCTGTGGCCAGCTGTGCCACAAACATCAGCTAGGAGAGACAGCAAGCAGGAGAGAAATGAGGGAAAAAGAGAGGAAAAATAAAGATCCAAAGGGACCTGGTGTGCTGATCTCCTGTGAGCCCATATTTTTGGGTATTGTATGACACATTCTTATGGTCCAGGGGGCTGAAGTGTGGAGAACACCTCCTTCCCATGTCTGCACCATCCTGCCATGGGCTAGGGGACATGCCATGGGAAGGGGACATGCCATGGGAAGGGACATGCTGTGGGGGTGATGCTTTGTGAGGGGTTGGGGAGTCAGAACTGTTCCTGGGTGCCCAAGTCCAGCCATGTTGGCTCTGTCCTGGGTGGGCAGGGAGCACCACGGGAGTAGGAGCCCCTTGCTGTGGGGGATGGTCCCTTGTTCCACTCGTGGGGGCCCATCTCCCACCCCACTCCATCTCCCTCTTCAGCTTCACAGGTGCACCCTCTTCCCCACTGAGGTTCCCAGGCACCGCCATTCACTTCTCAGATGGGAAATGAGCCCCAGCCCTCTCTCCACACTCCAGAAAAAAAAACCAAGAGAGGAGCGAAATAAACAAACAAATCCCTTCCCTCTCCTGGCTTGGCATCTGCTCACAGCCCTTCCATTATTAATTAGAGAAGCTGCCGGCATTATTAGCAACAAACCGCTCCTAATGAAGTTCAGAGCCGCAGATCCAGGAGGGGCTCCCAGACACTGCTTTTCAGAAACCTTAATTAAATTCACTGCCCGAAGGTGCTTTTGGCTGGGGTGGAGGCAGAGCAGGGAGGCTGCCTGGGCTGGGCACTGCTGTGCTGGTGGTGGGCCTTGGGGGAAGGGTGCCAGCAGGAGAAGGGCACCCCACAGCTCCACCACAGCCCCTCCGGATTTGGGGCCCAACAGAGGAAACAGCTGGGATGCACTGTTGCAAAGGGGGTGCTGCCTGGCTGCCACAAGAAAGGCAAAAGTGGATCAGTTAATTCATTAATTAAATTAACCAAGTGGCTGGCAATGAGGGTTCCCAGCGCTACGTGGGGTCCCCTGCTGGTCTGGCTCTGCCGTCCTTGCTGGGATGTCCTAAAGGGGTGGCCCTGTGCTTGTACATTCTTCAAAAACTCCGAAGGCAAGAGGTGTGAGGGGGTCTTGGGCCAAAGAACTGGTTGTGGGTGGCCTCTCTCCCCCCAAGCTCCCTCTGGGTGAATAACCTCACTGGGGAACCCAGCTGACCATCAGGATTTCCTCAAGTGAGATGGTGAAACTTGGCCAAGCTGTGGTGATGTTCTCTTTGTCATGTCCGGCAGGGGCTGTTCTGCACTGGCAGAGCTTGGAGATCTCACTGCTTTGCATTGGGGCAGGGGCAGTTTGTGTCTGGATGCAGCTGTGGGAGAGGTCTTAGGAAAAAAAGGATGGCTTTCACGCCAAACTTCAAAGGAAAAGAAATCCTTGTAGAAACCCTCTCTGCCGATTGCTCCCCTTTTGATGCAGGGTGGGCTGAGATAACACCTGCAAAGAGCAAGTGCAAAACCTGCCTAAAGCTGGATTTTGGCTCTCCATGTATCCTTTCCTTTCCCTGTCATCCTTCCTCTGAGCACTGTGATCTCCCTTCCCCCCCTGCCCAGATATTCCACCCCTTCTCTCTGGCCTTAAAGACATTTATTACTGAGGAGTGTAAAAAGATTACTGCAAAATCGTTCTGTGTTACTGGGAAATCATTGCAACATTAGCTCAGTAATATTTTTTCATAAGTGTTTGCTGTGTCTCTTCTCCGACATATTCGGTCTCTGCACACGCATCCACACCCCCACAAATCCCACTGAAGCCAGGAGGCACTTGGCAGAGGACAGGAACACAGACCTGACCTGACACTCACCCCAGCTCCCTCCTTCCTGTGCTGGTGGATGAGGTTGCCATTCCTCGGCCAACTGGCTGCATCCTTGGACCCACGTGCAAGCACTCCCCATTCCAGCTTGTCCAAAGAGCACAGAAAACCCTGGCTGTCAGGGCACTCAGGCTGCCTTGACTCAAGGGGTTTTGCCAGCAGATGCTCATGCAAGATGCTGAACCAGGCAGGTCCTGGGACCAGTAGTTTTGCTGAGTTTTTAGGGGGAAAAAAGATCCCTTTCTCTCCCACACTTGTACTCCAGAGGTCTGGGCAAGAGACCCTGGTTCCCTGCAAGCAGGGAAGAAGGTGTCAACGAGGAGAAGGAGCTGCCAAAGGAGTTGTGGAGCCGAGCAGGAGACAGTTGGTTCCACCATGTTGCCCGCAGAGAAGGACACTGACAATTCTGCAAATACCTTTAATGCACTTAGAATACACGGGAGGAAAAAAAACGTTTAGTGATTCACAAAAATATTACAAAAAGTCACGTGCAGGCGAAACACACCCAGCACTGCAATAACAATGTAAGAATTTACATTAGAAACTAATATAAAATATTTAAAAACCTCTGCTAGTTTAGCTTTCTGTTTGTTTTTTGTCTTTTATAAAAAAAGGAGGAGGGGAGAGGGAAGAAAGGCCATCTACAAGGTACTGGTACACCAGCCACAGAAACACAGGCTCCTTCCAGCCCCGCTGGGAGTGTCCTGGGGCTCCTCCATCCACACAACCCCTGCGCCCACAGACCACACACACACACACACACACGTCTGAAGTACTGAAAAGTTCATCTCACGGCTGCAAGGGCAACCCCAGCAGTCAGGGTTTGCTGTGGTCCCAGTCACCCATGTGTCCCCTGCTCTGGGAACCTTGCCTTTGCTCACATTCAGCACACAAAACAAGCAGTGTCCCCAGTGAGCTCTGTCTGCTTAAAAAAAGGGAAAAGTTAGTGTGTCCAGCCTGGGCTGGGCAAGAGAAGGGTTTTGAAAGAGTAAACTTGGGTTTGGAGAATGATTGTGGCCAAAGTCAGAGTACCAGGACTACAGGGCTGGATGGGTGCAAGGAGCATCCCACTGCAGGGGCCAGGGCATCACTACAAGCCCCTAGTGGGATGCTGCCTTGCTTCCACGGGGCTGAAAATTCCCACTCTGGGGAAAGCCAAAAGCCCAGAGACCCCCAGCCCATGATCAGTCTCTACCAGGACAACACGGCCAATCACACCCACCTCCCTTTCCTCAGCCCCTCTGGGTTTTGCATCCCACTTCCTTCTGTAGGAAGAATGGCACAGGAGCCTCATCACCAGCACCACAGAGCCCTTCTGCTCCCATGCTGCTCGAGGCATTGTCAACAAGCCATGTTTATGTAGGACCTACCGCACACGGTGACAGCTCAGTCCCTCCCACCCTCTCTGCTCGTGCAGTGGAGAATTTACAGAGCTGCACTTTTGCTGCAGTTGGGCCCCAGGGAAAGGAACAAAGGAGCCATTTTCATCTCCAGCCTCACTGGGAGTGGAGGGAGAGGGCAAGAGAAAAGACCAGTGTTTGCAAAACACGACAATCGGCAGGAAATTTTCCTCTGGCTTTTTGAGGTTGGTTTTTTTTCTCTCTCTCTTCCTCTTTTTAAAGAGGGCAGGCACAGCATCAGGACAGCTTAAAACAACCAGGCCCTGGCCAGCCACATCTGCCATGTGCAGCCCTTCCTGGCTGACGGTCCTCTCCTGCACTGGGGCTCCACAAGCCAAATGGTGAATGATGCTGTGGTCTTCCAGCAAGGGAAAGGAACAGGGCAGCCCCTTCACAGAAGACTAGAAATGATGTTTGTGAACTTAGAATGATCTTATGGTCTGTCAGCAACTTTAGGGGAAACAGAATCATGGTAGAAATGAAGAGGTGGTGAAGCACGATACACGACAGGTTCACTGCCTGAGAGACAAGTCGATGTGGGACCACGCTAAAAACACACTTGCAACCTCTGGCCTATTCTCCATTTGAAATTTTGGACTCGTCAAACACAAGGGATGGTTTCTTTAAAAGAAAAGAGAACAAGCAGACACTGCACAACAGAAAATAATGTTATAAAAATAGTAGGTTGAAACAGAGCTTGTTAGGTTGAGAGACTTAAATCCAGCTTTAAAATCTTAAGAAGTGAATCCCATAGGCAAATGTGGATTTTGAGATTGCTTTGGATAGAGTCTGGCTGCTGTGCAGGCTGGCATTTATCAATAGGGACAGATGCACAGAAAGGAATTCTTGGTTGCTCGACAATTTTTCTGCCCTTGCAGCTTCACTCGTAGGAAAAATTAAGGCACAATGTGTTCTCTCACAGGAGGGCTGGAACCCAGTCCCTGGGAGGTGGAAGGGCTTTCCTGGAGCTGGAACCCCTCCTCACCTGGCTGAGATGGAGCAGGGGCTGAAGCCCAAGACTTGATACAGTAGAGCCAGAAGGCACAAGGTCATGCTCTGGGCTAGGGGAAAACGGGACACACGGGTCTAAGGGTCTCCTCTGGCCTCAAGATTTTCTCTCCACCTGATGTGCTTGCCTTGGCCAAATACAAGCTGGAAAAGCAGGACATGGACTCTGGATGCCAACCTAGGAGGAGGGAAGAGCCAAGCACTACTTTCAAGTGTTTTGGGTTTTTTAAAAAATGTTTCTACAGGTCTCAGATGAAAAGCAACACAACCCTCATTTGCCCAAGACCATTTGATGACCTGATGGTGTAATTTCAAAAGCCATCCAAGAGCAACTGAATATTTAAAACGAAGAGCTTCAGAATATAATTTCAAATCACTGTTGGCAATTCCATGTAGAGTAAAACCAATATACACTGTCCTCAAAGAATCAGACACAGCAGGCACCTATCTAATCCACTTAAAATATGGTCACAGCAGCTACAAGACTCACTGCTCTGCTCAGATCACACCCTACATACTTTAATACTGAAATGATACATTCCTTGTTCTGTTTTTAATCAGAAATTGAGAGAGAGAGAGTAGTGTTGGCTTTCAAGACTTCTCCTGTTTCAGAATTGCTGTCACATGTTGGATTTTCAAGGCTCTTCATCTTTCCAAATATCTGAATTGACCTGCATCACCAGATTTCTTCAGGAGAGAGAAATCCTGTACTCACTGCTTCTAAACTGCTTTCATTTCCATCCAGGTCACTGTCCTTAGCTAACACAAACCCCACCAGTTTTGGTTCCACACAGACCTGCTTCAGGCCTTCTACACAATCTAGAAAAAATCAGCACCAGTGGTCTGACCATCTCAGCAGGTTTGGGCAAGAAAAACACCATGGCATTTATTAACACTGATGACTTCCCTCTGTCAAACTACTTGCTCATTAAAATACAAAGGTTTCTTTTCCATTTCTTTCACACACAGACATGTCCTCTTGCACCAAGATGAAAATATCTAAACTTCACATCTCATTTACTTGCCAATGAGTGGCATGGTTGCAATGGTTGCAGACTTGATGTGAATTGTGAGGGGATGTCCTGTGGGTGCCCAGCTCTTCAGGGTACTGAGAACTGCAACTTTCTTATTCTTAGATATGTTGCTGAGAGGCAGTGACAGGACCTTAGAGGAGCTTAAGGGCTTACTCTTACCAGGTTCTCATAGTTGCTCTAACAATAAGACACAGAATTCTATTTTAGCAATTATTTGTCTAATGTTTCCCCCTTACCTAAATAGGAAGATTTCACTTCCTTCCCTTCAAGCCTTCCCCCCTCAATTGTTATCTGGCTACCAGCAAAGATCTGTGAGAAAGTGTCTCAGAAATAGAGATTTCTGGCATGCCACCTGTTCATAACTCAAATACACAGAACTATATATAAATACATGACATGGAACAAAAATACACACACATACACACAAGGATACTGGGTGGATTATCACATGCATTCAGTGTGCTCCCTCTGAAGTCAATGGAAACCCAGCCCAGAGCGTCTGATGAGAGTAAATACGGTGAGGGAAACACTTGCATGAGAAAGGCAGAACTGGAGCACAAGCCAGCTGGGAGGAGGTGCTTTCCCTGCACACAGCACCAGATCCCTGCCGTGACTGCTCAAAGAGTTCATAGGGCAGGAGGTCCCAAGCTTTCCAGATGTGTGTCAGAGCCCAGAGAGCGTCTGATGGACTTCTCTCTGCCCCATGCTGATCTCTGCAGGAATAGCAACAACTGACCTTCCAAATGTCCCTTCTCCACCAACGTGGATTTTAAGCTCCTTTAATGAGAACTAGCATCTGGAAACAAGGAAGAGCAGCCAGCATCACTGCAACAGGCCAGCTCTGCTGCGGTACCCTCAGCAAGCTTGTACAAGAGCGTCCATGGGCTACTGTTGGATGGCTTTGGGACAAAATTGTAGTTGCTGCCCTTGCCTTTTACCCACTGCCACAAGTATCTGTTTGCCCATTATCTTGTGGTGGGACACTTGGGCACATTGTTTTTAAAGCTGGACTGGTAGGTTTTCATGGCACTTTCTCACCCACGCTGTCCCTTGCACATACATCTACAGTGCAGAAGGGATGCTTAGTGCTAACCAGGAGAATGAAAACTGGCCAAGAGATCCCATGGATGAATGCAGCCTGCCACAGCACAGAAACCACTCTGGCTGGTACATGCAGATATCTGAAAGTTTGTTCTTTCACAGTAGGATTTTAAGATGATCCTCTGAGTTCAGACAAAATGACAAACTCATTTACATGTAAATTGCTTTCATAGCTTTGCAGAAAAGAAGGTTCTGCAGAGCAGTGTTGGACTCTGCATTTGGCCTGCCTTAAATTATAATATAAAAACAATTATAATAATACAAATACTACTTTGTACACAAAGCACGCCCTCCCCTGCAAACCCTGGCATGCTTCGGTAGGTCCTGCAGCCCTCTAGTCAATAGTCACCCTCTCTGCACAGAGAGACATTGAGTGACTTGCCTGAGGCCACAGAGGAATTCTGTAGCAAGTCCAAGGAAAGCTTTGTGGCTCCTAGCTCTGCTTCTTGACCAACATTAACCAGCCTCAAATATATGCAGAAAACATCAAAGCTGACTGTGCTGGGAAGAAATTAAATCAGAAAACAAACAGAAAACCACCCCTAGGGTACTGTGAGGCCTCCTGGACTTTGCTGTTTGATCAGGGGAGTTAAGTGTTAAAAGCTTTTGTTATACTTGTATTAGGATCACACAGCAACTGCGCATAAACCACCGTTATCTTTTAGGCAGAAAGGGGTGGAAGGAAAGCTGCACCTCCCCTGACAAGGAGTGAAGAGTTGTCACCAAAAGACAATGGGCAGAGGAAGGCTGGGGAATATGCATCAGAAACAACCTGCAGCAGCAGCAGGGGGTAAAGCCTGCGGTGGTTTGCTGCAGCGTATCCACAGGGCCAGCAGCTGATGCAGAGACACAACCTGGCACTGCAGAGACCGGCTCCTCTGCACACGTTTTGCTCCAAGGAGGAAGCCACAGGAATCTAGAGAGAGCATTTTTTTCACACTAGTTTTGATGCTTTACAGTTCAAATCCATCTGAAAGGAGGAAGGTCAGCAACAAGAACCACCACAGCGAGGCTAGAGGGGAAAATGGAGCTGCACTAGGGCACAACCCTGCTGGAACAGGGAGAATAGCTGGCTTCATTGAGGCTGAGTCTCCTCTCTGCTGTGCCAGGCCAGCAGAGATCTCCACTTCATATGCTTTCAAGCAGCCCCCTGATCCTGCAGAACTGCTGAAGTTGTCCCTGTAAACAAATGATCCTTTCTAGCTTCTCAAATTCTGTACAATAGCAAGGAAAAAATACTTGACAGTATCTCTTTAAAGATAAACACACTGTAAACAGGAGATCTCCCCCGCCCCGGTAGCTTTCTTCCTCCTGCTTGTGCAAAACCAGAGGTTGCGACCTTCCCTGGGGTTCAGGCACAAGGACAGGATGCATGAGAATAAAGTTGCCTCTGTTTGCAGCGATACCATAGCTAATAGCACCAAGACCAACACTTAAAACATGCCTAATTTGAGGGCAGAGAGGATCTGGATTTGTTTTTCTTGACTGAACTAGAAAGTTCATCTTTAAATCTGTTCAGCTTCAAGCATGTGAGCTTTTGGCCTCCTTTAAACAGGGGAAATACCATTCTGTTTCTAAAAAGAAAAAAACATAGCACATGGAAGAACAGTTCTGCAGTCAGTAAAAGTTTGGCTAACAAAAGGACTCCAGAGTCACGTAAAGAACATTTAATCCATGGATTATAGGCTCGCACCTGGCAGAAATGTATGTGTAAATATAGGCGTGCAGAGCGACTACACCCTGGGCTAAGGCAGAGGGGAGTTCTGCAGCTAGGAGAGAGAAAGGATTCTTACTACTAATTTTCATAGTTAAATATTTCTCACTCACACTCACACATACACAGGCTGTTCCCAGAGAGTTCAGCCTTGGGAAGGATAAAGGAAAGGGCTCAGTTCGGTCTGGGCTGGTGCTGAGTAGCTCGTCTTCTGTTTGCAGTGGTTGTGCAGCAAACTCTTTTTATTTGCAGGCAGAGTTTTTACTGCATTAATTATCCTGTGAGTCACTGGGTAATGGACAGTAACTTGGCTCTCCCAGTTGTTAGAATAGTGTAATTCAGCTCTAATGCAGTGGGTTGTCGAACACGGCATCTGGCAAGATGGAAACTTTCAGTTTCTTTTCAGGCCAGCTGTACTCCTTTGGAAGTTTAAACTGTAAGACAGTAAAGAGAACCAGTTAATGCATATCAGTGCAGTCTGCACAGAAAACACAAAATTGTTGCAAAGGCAGGCAGCCCCATGTTATTATTTTTTAAAACAAGAGGCCACTAAGAAAACATTTCCCCATCAGTATGTTTTGGACAGCAGTGGACATTAGATAATGTGGCCTGTCTCAGCTGCCAAAGTAAAGTTCTGAGCTTTCAGCCCAAGTGCTGTTTATTTCATCAGATGAATTTTGGAGGGTTTCTGCCCCCATAACCATTTCCCCTTCCCAACCTCTCAGAAGATTTGCAGCAGAAGTGTCTTCCCTCCTATCTAACCACGTCTCTCTCCTTTCACCCAAAGCCCACGTCTGCTTCAAAGGCAGTCTTAGGGCAGCTTTCAAATCCCTGCTCATTCAGGGTGGAATGTAGGTGAGCCATCAGAGCTCTGCTGGGTGACAGGCAAACTGTGCTGCCCTGGCTGGGGAGAGCTAATGTGCCTGCACAGCATTCCTGCTCCAGTCCTTCCCACCTCTGTCACAAAGGCCTCACAGAGCTGTACAATGCCTTGTGCTCACACAGGCACTCGGCTGCTCAGGCTGTTTTGCAAACACTTGTTGAAGCACACAGAAGGGAGATTTTTTGCCCCAGTCTGGTTTACACAGCACTGTCTGTGGCCAATGTTTCCCAAACAAGGCAAGTCCACCGGTCCCATCCTGATGCCCCTCCTTAGGCTAGGAAGTCACCCCACCACCAACCCAAACACAACCATGCAGGGGCAGAGCTGCAAGGAGCCTTACCACCAACCCTTCTCACAACCACATGACCAGTGCCCAAGCATTCACACAGGTCTCTCAAATGCAGCTCTGGGGTGGGGGTGAAGGCACGGGGTGGAATTTCTTAGGCAACAAAACCGCCCCATCCACAGCTGAATGGAAACCAGCTCTGCATAGGCATTTCATGCAATCCCAGGGGCCAACCTGAGGACCTAAAACATACGGGGGATAGCTCTGGAAGCCTGTTTGCAGGCTCATTTTGTTTTCAAAACTGTACTGCACCCAGTGTTGCACTGCCTTGCCCTGCGATACTCCCTGAGACCCTGATGGGACTCCCAGGGAGGAATCTCATGGGAATGCAACACCACCAGTGACAATCTGCCCTAAAGGTGGCTAACTCAGAATGGTTATGGATACAGTGGTCCTCTCCTAGGAGAGTCCTCAGACCCAGGCCAGCAGCACCATAGGCTTCCCAGGGGCTATTTGAATAAGAGAGCTGGTACAAGGGGACAGCGACCTGGAAATCATCAGTCTTTATCCAATTACTTGTCTTTCTTCCTGTAAGTACCCTGTTTGTGATGGACATCAACACAGGCTCAGTACGAGGTTCCTGCTAAAGGAGATCCCCTCCAGCTGCCTGCTCCACAGCAAGGGTGTCCCTAACATAAATTTTTTCCCGACCTTGCTCCATTTGCGGCTGCCCCTGAGGGTAACCTGCAGTTGGTATCCATTGACCTTAATATGCTGGTGGTTCATGGTCTGATCCATGATCTGGGGGCACAGCAGGAGGATTCTTCACGATAGAGAATACCACAAACTCCTGTTTGTTATCCTCTAGGAAATAAACAGCTCAAGTCTCATTTAAGTTTCTTTATAAACTCAAGCCCTGTGTATAGCTTGCACCATGTAATCTACTGGCCCTGCACAGCCCAGGGAATTCTAAGATGCTGTCTAGGACATGTGAAAAACATGCTAAAGATACTCAGACAGATTATTTCACTTAATTTCACTTAACACAGGTGGTTCTTTATGCACAAAGGAAAGACTCCTCATAGCACTTCATTCTACCACATGAACATCATCAGCAACAGTCAGGGCTGCTGAGGAATGCTTTCAGTTGGCCCAACCCAGATCCTGCAAGTTACAAATCCTTGGAGGAATCTGGATGCTGAAAGATCACATTTCATCTCAAGTATTTTCCTTTTTATAAACAGCAGTGGTTCCAAAGCAATCCTCTTGGAGAAGTCATCCTTTGCATTTGTTTGTTTTTCACTTTTTAATTCAGCAAAGTCACAGTGAGTGGGAACCAAACACCCATCGCTGTGCCAGGGAGCTGCCATGCTCTTTGCCTCAACGGACAGCAAAGGAACATGAGCTGTACAAAGCCTTCACTAAAGGGCCTTCAATCCAAAGTGCTCCTGGGCTTCCATGTCACTAGCAAAAATGAGCTTTGGATTAGGTTTAACTGGATAAAAGCTGGCCTGAAAGTCACTGCACAGCCAGCAGCGTGCTCCCCTCACTCACACAGTGAAGAACAGCCTGGCATTAAGTCAACTCTGGATTAAACAGTTAGAGCCCTGAGATTTTCCTGGGGGAGGGGAGCAGAGCAAGGGATGGGAGGGCTGCTCTACAAGCCAAGGAAAGTTTCTTTAGAGTCTGAAGGGAGCTGTAAAAAATGGGATTAAAAATATTACATGTCATTTCTGCCACTGATCTTTGAAGTCAAGCAGAATATTTATATGGCATGCATGGGAGACGGGGTGTTAAATGTTCCCCAGGAAGAGATCACATGGCAGTGGGAAGTTTAGTACCAGCTTTTATAAAGCCCCCCTGGCTGTTGCTGTAATGCTTCCAGACTGGTGAAGGTCCTTCACACACCGTACAGGGCCAGCAGGTGAAGGCCAAGTAGCAGATGTGAAACAGCCCTGCCTGCTTACCAAACTAAAGGAGGCTCATAGAACAGATTGTTCAAAAGTAAATGTGCTGCCACCACTTTCAGCCTTTCTGAAAGCAGGGAAGGTGATGTGCTAGGAGCTGCTAGTGAGAACAGTGTCTATACATGGCATGAAGGAAACCCTGCCACCTGGACCAGGGGCTGCACTGCTTTCATTTGGGGTTTTCAGATATCATGCTGGAAAAGATGCTGATGGAAATCAAAACGCAGAGTCTCCCATAATACCTATCCCTGTCTTGTATTTCTTGCAATCCCTTCTCTCAGTGCCTCAGCGGTTCACAGCAGATGTGAAGGCTTAGCATGGCCTCAAGTCTATGGATGGGGCAGGGCTGCAGCCTGCAGGCTGAGGGGAAGATCAAAGACAAGCTGCAGGATGGGCTGAGCTCTCTGGAACAGTACATGGAAGATACAGGAATGATGCAGCCTTACTTCCTCTGGAGAATTCAGATCTTCTAAATCTTCCAGCATTCTCTCTACGAACTCTTCGGTCAATAGGATCTGCAAAGGAAATACAGTATTTTACGCCCTTACACTCTTAGTTTTAGCTAATTGCAAGGAACAGCATGATTTCTGCACAGAGCAGACTGTACCAACTCACTCCTTTCCCTATGCCCTTCTTTACCACAATACAAAGGTTTGAGGGCAAGGAGCTCCTAACTTTGTCTTCCACCCCAAACACTGAAAAAAAGCTGAAATTATACAGCAATCTTTTTTGAACCTCAATTATCTCCCTCAGTCTAAAATTAGAGGCTCAGCTTTAGACAGAAAGAGTGGGAAAGGAGGAAAAAGGGTCAAGATAACAACTGTTGGAGAGACAGTGGGAGACAGCCATTTTCATCTGATCCATTGAAGTCAAGCTCACAGTTTAATCAGGAAATAGCAGCATAGGAAGAGCCAGAGACCCATATAGAGCTGGTGCTGTGGGCATGGGGAAGGGCCTGACCCCAGTACAGCACATTGTTCACATGAACCAGATGCTGGGTATGGAAAGTGCTCCCAGAGGTGCCCATGCGAGGCACCCCCATGTTGTGATGGCACACGCCCATCCTCCATGCCTGTGCTGGGAAAGCTTTTGGCTCACCTCAGAGCCAGGCTGGCAAGTATGAAGCAGTCCAAGAAAACAGCTGCTGTCAAGTCAAAAGTCCTGGATGAGGACCATGACCCCAGCTCCATGGAGTCCCCCAAGTCACAGAAACCAAAGACATCACGGGGGAAATCAGCCTCGGGAATTCAAGAGGGGGAACTCCCACCCTCTTTAAAAAAATACAAGATAGGCAAAAGCAAACACATCCTGCCCTCTTCACAACAGCCGCAAAGGCCAGAGCTCCAGGCAGGACAGCTGGCTTGGCACAGGAGCAGAGACGGCAGTGCAGGACCAGGCAAACATCCCCACGCAGTGAGGGGGCCTTGGAGCAGCATTCCTGGGAGTTAGGTTGCAACAGCATCCAGAGGATTATTATTCCCATTTTAGCCTACAGGTTTGTTTCTTTCTCCTTGCTCCTCCTTTCCTTCCTCTGGTCCACCCTTTCCTCCTCTCTGGCATTACTTTCCATCTAGAAGAGCCCACCATTCCCATGCTCCCTTTCTCACCCTTTTTCTCCCTGTTCTTCCCAGCCATAAGCACTGTGCTCCAGAGAAGTGATTGTTCTAGCACCAAACAGTGGTGGAACTGTGGCCAGTTGCACTGCCCTCCACCACACACCTGGAAGAGGGGCAGCCAGGCTGTCCCACTGCCCTGCAGGAAGCCCACCTCCCGTGCCCACTTGCTGCTTAGGGCCAGTAACACCAGTGGAGAGCAAGTGAGTGCCAGGATGCCACGGGCAAGTGGAAGCCTCTGGGCTCCATTTTGGCAGCACATAAACAGGACTATTGGACAGAAAGAGAAAGGGAAGATCTGGTCTCCCTTTCTTCTTTTGTCGGGCAAGACAAGAGATCCAAAAACCACCAAATCCAAATCCAAGAATCCAAGGTGTCTGCAGTCCTCTCCCCTCAGCATTGCCACACTGCTGCCACTACACACAGATTTCCTGGAGAATAACGGAACCACAACCTCCCATCTCCACTACATTTCCCTCTTCACTTAGCTTCAACTTGCAGCAGGCTCCAGGCCAGGGTTTATGATGAAGCTGCTTAGCATGAATGCAGACACCTCTACCAGGCCTTTCTGATCATACCTCGAGCCTGAAAAAACTCTGCTTCAGCTTGGAGCCAGCAGCTTGCTGCTTTAGACAGGACTCTGCAACCTGGCACCAATCTGCAGACTGGCAAGCAGAGGAACATTGCACCGAAACACGCAGTGCCACCGCAAACTGCTGCAGTCTCCTTGCAGGGGCCTGCAACTCTTCTGCCTGCTGAACTGGAGACACTCATTTGCTGACTGTTTGCAGGAGGAGGGAGAAGTCTGTCCCTGTTGGAGGCAGGAGGGCAACCTGATCACTCAGCTCAGGAGGAAGGGCTGGGTGGGGAGCTGGGCTCTGCCCCGAGCAGATCGCTTTCTGCGGAGGTGCAGTCTGCAGTGGGGTGAGGGAATGAAAACAATTTGGCAGACATCAAAATCTACAGAACAGCCGGAAAAAGGAGGAGGAATTGGTATTCACAGCAATCAGGCCAGGAGGAAATGAATATTCAGCCATCCACGGATGAGCAAAAATGCCAGAGGTTGGGATGGGTGAGAGAGCAGGAATGAGGAGCTGCAGCTTTGGCAGGGAGACTAGACGACAAGCACAGCAGGAAGACCCCTGGGTGCTCCCAAGGTGCCACAGGCAGGAGAGAAATGGGAGCCACGTGTGCAAGGCAGCCAGCTGCTCTGAGGCTCTAGGAAAACAAGACAGGGTGTGCAGAGATAAACAGCAAAGGGTGGAGAGAATGAAGGAGAGGACAGGTCAGATCTTGGCTAGGGACAAACCTATGTGGAGCACTGTGCCTAGCGCTGAAACTAGGGTGTAATGCCTTAAGATGGCTGAGCCTATCTACAGCTCACTGCCCTCTCTCAGTGAATTTTGGTAATCCAGCTGAAAAAAAGCGCAAATTCCACTGAGGTACTGAGCTGAACTGGCTGCTTGAAAGGTCTGACAAGTGGAGTGAGACAGGAGACCTCAGCTCAGCTGCATTTGGGGGCTCAAAGCAATGGCAGCCTGCTCTGTGCAGCAGGTGAGGAAAGATTGCAGAGCCTTCTGCGAGCCCTGCATGGACAGTTAACTTTGGTGGAGGGCAGGCATCACAGGCTGCTGTGATGACAAACTGCTGCAGTGACATTCACACACAGTATGTGTCTCAGAGCCTGTCCTTAACAGTCCAAGTCAGAAAAAACCCCACCCCAAATCCTACTACCCCACACTGCTGGAAGATTAAAAATATTACATGTAATTCTGCCACTGCTGGGGAGACCTGCCTTCCTTCCTGGAGAAGAAGGGAGACTCCAAAGTGCAGGTGTAACCAAATGTACAAGCAGCCACATCCCACAACACAGGAAACTGGCACTCTTGAGGCTCTCCTGAGCATGCAGGGAGAAGGCATGTGCAAGCAGGACACCAACTTCTTAAGAGGGCTTGGAAGCAAGAAATATTGTCATCCTGGATTCGCGTCTAGACAAGATTTCTCCTATTAGAAGTAGCCCAATCAAAACGGCCCAAGAGCACTAACGCCTGTGCTCATACATAGATCAGGCTGCCATCCCCACCTGCAATCAGCTAAACCACCTTTGTGCTGGTGAGTGAGTCTTACAGAGAAGGCTGAAAATAAATCCAATCCTATCTCAGTGCCCCTCACTCACAATATTTCACATTTCCAGTTCTTGTAGCATGCCTGCTCCTGCACAGTATGATACTGCATTACATTAACACACACACGTTGTACGTGCATGATATTAAAGGTGACATTCCCCGCAAATAAACAGGACAGACTGCCATTGCTCTAGGCACCTAATTTAATTTCCTCTGGGATTTAAACCTTAGAAGCTCAAATTAAACAAATAGGCCTTACTCACTTTAGACTTCAGAACTGAAACTGAGTTTTCCTCTGATGCTGTTGACTGATCTTATCAACAGGACACTACACAGAGATCACAATGATGAAGCAGCTTATTCCCGTCCCAAAGGAAAACAGAGCCCCACTGTTTGCTGCAGCCATGGGAAAAGCTGACACAATCTGGAGGGCAAACGAAGCCATCCCATGTGCACTGAACAAGCCTTTTCTCCCATGAAATCTCTCGGCTGGTGCTGAGGAAGCAAAGGAGCAGTCCCAGGCAGGTGTCCTGGATGCCACAGCAGCCCAGTGCATGCAGCACTGTGTTTTCACAGCCCTGTGCAAACACCCAGCCTGCCTAAGCTGGTCACAGGGTGCAGCACAGCCTGTGCAATGGCTGTTTGCAGTATGAACAGTGAATGGCCCTGCCAGCCAGCTGTGGGTATCTGTAACAACTCTGGGTGCTGCACAGTCCTGCTTGCACCAGGATCTCCCGGATCTGACCTAGAGAGGCCTGGACACGTGCTAAACCATTGCCAGCAGATCTGGATTCCATTTGCTCTGTGTTTTGTGGCACTGAGTCATGCTACAAATGCTCGGAAGATGACGACTAGCCAGAAGATAAGTCCCTGTTTTCTAACACAGGGACCTACCACACAACTGAGGTACAAAGTTTGGGTTCTCACCACTTCACTAACAGCTGAAAGTGTCCAGACATGTTCAGAACACCAGGCTAGGCTGTCTCATTCAGGTGGATGTGCTCAGGGAACACATGCTGTCTCCCTCTCGTGGCAAGTCTCACCTGAGCTTACTAAAATTTACTTCTTATCCACAGGGCTCACCTATGGGTCACCTGAAGGAGTTTGTATTGAAGCTTTCTGCATTGAAGCTTTCATACCCACAGCTGGCTGAGAAATGTGTATCATGGCTTGTTACAAGCACATGAAAACGGATGAAATCTAAAAGTGTACACAAGATCATGGGGCTCCAGATGAGTTTGGCTGACTTTGAAAGCAGCTGGTGCTTAGTAAAACATTAAAGACTTTATTGTCAGCTTACAGGTACCACCCCAGGTACCACCCCACAGTTAACACACCATCCCTCACTACAGGGTTCAACACTGCCATGAGGGATTGAAATTCTAGGCTCAAAAAGGCTACTGGGGACAGAGGGGACACCAAAGCTGAATGCCTGGCACAGCTGGCAAGACTTTGATCAATCTCAGAGGATGAGCTAGGAATCAAGCTGCATCTCTGCCGAACTTAAGTAAACATGCTTTGCCCAGGGCAAGACACAAGGAAATGGCCCAGCTACAGTGAAGCAGAGGCTTTCACTGATAATACTCAATTTTCTTGCCTACCTAGGAAAAAAACCAAACAACCACACACTTTGCCCTAGTGCTCTGTTTGCATTAAACACTTCAAGTTGCTTTTCTAGCAGGTTTGTCAAAGAAAGGAAACCATGTTTTATTAGTTCTGGACGTAGTACAGAGCTAGCCTGTATATCCAGCCAGAGAAGGTGAGGACATACTGCAATAAACCCCTCTGTAAACCACACCAACCCCTGTAAGAAACTGTTCATCTATTGGGTGCTATGCCTGGAACAGGTGGAAGAGTTGTATCCTAAGCCAAATCATCTGTTACATCTGCAAATATCCAGCAACTTTTAGGAGTCCTTTGATCTGAAAATGTTTCAGCTTAATTCTTGTTGTCCGCACAGGAAAAAGTTAAAGTGTGTCAGCCCTTCCCACTGAAATTTCCACCAATAAAATCCCCTGATGAAGCATGTGTTGTGCCACAGGCACCCCCCAGCCCACCTCTCTGCTCTCTCCTTGACCTGGCCTTCTTTGCAATGCTCTGCTCACGCTGCAAGTGGTTCAGGGCAGAGGTCTTGTCACATCATTGTTCTACATCAGGCCAGCCCTGACACTGTCTGAAAAGGCCACCTTGCTGCCTGAATCCATCACAGCTCTCACTACAGCCTCAAAAGTACCAGTATTGCAACAAACACCTCTGATGGGAAATTCTACTGCTGCTCTTCCAGGAGATTCACAACCCCCCTTGTAAAAGAGAAACATCCACACTCACAGTTGCCTCAGGGACCCTATTGCTTCACACCACCATGTTACAATCCCAGAAGAGGAAGTATAGGATGACACTGAAAGATTTTGACCTTGTGGGATCTTTTCATGACATTCTCAGTCACAAGGCTGATCCTGAGGATCTGAGCTCCTTAGAGCCCAGACTGATGAGATTTATCGTGCAGACAAGGCTTCTTTGATTCAATACATAAAATTTGGCTCAGCTGGGGAAAGGGTTGGCAAGGGAGCCAAGACATCAGGCAAATCCAATTCTTTCAGAGAGAAAAAGCAAAGGAAGGACAGGCATTTCAAGGAATGCACTAAGTGGGTGGAAGACAACCTACACAAAGTAGCCAAAATGTAGTTTGAGTGGCAAGGGAGGGGCATTAGGTGGCAGGATAGACAGTCAATGAGATTAAGAAGGATGAAAGAACCTGACTCATCCAAAACTAGCCTGGACAAAGTACTAGAGAACATGCTGCAGGAGAGTTGACATTGGGAGGATCATCGTGCTCTAACGGTGCATTTCTACCCTAGACTAAGTGTCTCCCAGTGTCTCATTCAGCTGTGAGGGAGAAGAACACAATGGGATAATGCAGTAAGATTTTGGGGAGTGTTTGGGGCACAGGATAAACTTACTGGAAAACTGCTAGCCTAGATTTCTAAGACCTGCTCAAGAATTTGGGGGAAGCCACTCAAAAGATTCTGAAAAATAATTTCATGACTAGACACATAAAAGTGCTTTGGAGAAGAGCAGGCTGTAGTTGTACACAACTCAAACCAGCTTGTGGGCGTTGTCCTTAAACTCACCACGCTAGGAATAACACATCTATTCAAGTGTAGGGAGACCAAAAATCAATCCTATGTCTTCAAGAGAGGACATGACCCATAGCTACCACTTACAAGTGAGCATCTTGAGCATCAGAGTAGCTCTTTCAAATGTTGCTTTGAACCTCTGTTGCTGCCATTATGCCAATGTGCATAAATGATTTAACATGTGGTCTAGCAGAGAGAAGAACCAGATGTGCTCATTTCCAGGGGAATGTCCTGACTCTACCGGAACAAAGTCATTCTCTTGTGCACTCTGTCTCTGTGACTAATTCAGTGTTTTATATGATGTGGAACAACTCCAATTGGAAGAGCTGAGGAAGAACCAAAATACCCTATAGTTGTGGTGCCCATAAAGCAAAGAAGTAGAACTAGAGGTTCAAATTAAAGAAAAGAAATAAAGTATGAGTTTCTCATATCCTATGCGAGCATTATATCCCTTAAATATTGATTAGAGAAAACAAACTTCTAACACCTCCAACTCTTTTCTGCAAAACTAGATTTTTTTCCTNTTTCTGGTTTCATTCAACATAAAAGGATTTTATTTCAGCTTTTGGTCTCTTTAAGGCTTTTGTTTCAGCAGGAAAAACTGAAAATATTTAAAGATTGGGCTCAGTCTGATCTTCTTTCCCAGATTTTTCACTTAGGCTGCCAAACCAAAAGAATGGATCATCCCTCATGACCCTGCTCACAGTAATCCCCCCCTCTGCTGTGACTGCCAGCATAGATAGCACATGTTGATAGCTTCTGCGTGCTGGATGCTTCCCACGGCTTCCATGCACCTATCCTGCCTACAGGCACATTTAACATTTTCTATGAAATGTTTGACCTTGCTGTCCTAAGCCTCAACTTATTTTTCCATGCTGGATGCCTTGGTTTTGATTTTTTTAAAGGTTTTTAGGGGAAAAAGGAATCAAGAGAGGTATTTTGGAAAAAGTGTATTTTGACAGTACTAGCAAATTCATGCGACAATTTTGTTGATGAAGGTGATAAAGATTAGCAAATGAGTGCTCTGGAGGACAAGGGAAAATCTTTCTCCTGATTATGAAAATGCTTTGCTAAGTCAGAAGTCTCTGAAAGTACTGCTTGCCCACGGCCTTTACGAGAAATGAAGAGTCCTTCATTAAGCACATCCCAGCCCAAGGCAGCTCTACCCTAAAATAGAGCAGAGGTGGCTAAGGAGTCATTTTTCCTTGGATCATTCCTCTGAGAGGTGAGGGATTGCTATGTCACCAGGCACATCAGGACTAATGGCAGGAAAACTCTCCAGCATTCTCAGTGTTTCTGCTGGAAGTCAGACCATGTGGAGGAGGAGGAGAAGGAATTTTCCAACTTGAATGAAGGGAGAAAAAGGAGAGGAAAGCAGAGACGGGCCAGGATGAGGGGAAGACAGAGACACAGAAAAACAGGATGAAGGGCAGATCAGATGCCAAAGCTGGGGACAACAAAGGGTAAGGAGACTGGAGAACCCCATTTCCACAGCCTTAACATCCACATTCTGTCAGACAGACACCGGGAACCTACTGGCATGGGAGGGGAGCAAAGAAGGCCCCCAGCAGTGCCTGGTGCCAGAGGCTAACACCCCACCACTGCTGTGAGCTCTTCAGCTCACACAGAGACACTCACACTGTGCTGAGAATCAGGGGGTGCCAAGTGCCAATGATCCATAGCCTCCACCTGCCTAACAGGATTAGTCCCAGACTGGAAAAAATACCCTCTGCATTCAGGGATGAGTGCATACAAAACTTTGGAAATTGCTGCACAGAAACTATGCCATGCTAATTTGGCCCCAGCACGCGTCTGCCTCACGAAACAAATGTGTAATCACAGGATCACCTGCAGTTTTTCTCCAGCAAGACCTCTGCCCTGCTCAGTCCTCAGGATGGTTCTGCTCACTGAATGCAGCATTAGTCATTTCTTTTCATTATCATTCAGCTTGCTTCCCCATTCTCTCCTACTCTCTTCTCCTTTATTTAGTATGCTCCATCCAACTACTGCCAGCATGGATAACACTGGAAGTACCTAATCTTACTGTCCACCACTCTCTCAACCTCTGACGTGCTTGACCTCCCATTTCTGCAAGGCAGGGAAGTGCTCCCCTCCATACAGCAGATGGGGGATGGAGGCTCAAGGAATTAGAGACTGAAAACCTGCAGGGGAGCAGGAAGCTGAACATGGGCCTTCAACACAGCTCCCAGGCTGAACCTCTGCCCCAAAGAAATCCTTTCTCCCTCCTGACCTGCAAGAATAAATTTTAGTCTCCTCGTGAAATTGTTTCTGGTGTTCATCTGTGGAGCTGGAATGCCTGGCAAGCACTGAATTCATTACACTCTTCACAGGATGACCAGAAGAATGTTCTGCTGAACAGATATAGGAAAATAAGTGAAGAAAAAGTTGAATCTAAATGTCTACTTCTTGTGAATGCCCATCTCAAGACTTGCAGATCCTTGTTTTCCAGTCCACTTAGTCCTTGTGGAGCACAGAGGTATGCACAAGGGAATTCCTCCTGACCTCCTCTTGTTGCTGGGAACACAGATCAGACTTCAGGTCTTGAGCTGGGCATCCAGAAAATGAGGAACACAAAGTCACTTGTCAGGTGAGAACATTTTAGCTTAAGACTCTGGAATAGCATTATGAAAGAAAAGTGTAGTAGATGCAGGAACAGGACCCAATTCCCCCAGGCAACATTTAAGAGACTTCACTGTAAGACTACTGTGATTTTTCTGCCACTACCTGTCTCATTCATTGCACACTTTACAATTTTAACAAATAAACAAAGTGGAAGTCCTATAGGCAAGAGTCTACTTTACTTCATGCTCCTCATTCATCCCCCAAACACACTGCATCTCTGTGCAGTGAATGAGGCAAGCACACTCTGTTAAAATATGCATGATTCTTCAATTAGACATTGCATTGAAATAACACAAGTGTAATAGGGGCAAGGCTAAAGTACAGAGATATTTCTTACATTCTGTGTGCTAGATTTTAGAGCTAACGAGGACTCTAACTATAGATTTGTTTCTACTGCACTGTATTGGCTTGTATATGAGTCTGCAGCAGTATTTGATGCGTAACATGTACGTTGCACATGATCAAAGACCTGAATGTCATCTTCTTGCCTAGAACAATGACTGCCTAAAGCAGCAGGAGCAGAAATTATCTAAAGGTAGAGTTAAACAAACCTCCTTCTCCCCTCTGGGGAGAGTAAGCAGTCCAGGTGAGCAAGGCAGGAGGGGAGAACAGCCTGCTTTGTGCTAGACGGGCAGAGAGCTCCACATAAAAGCAGAGGAGCTTTGCAGAAGCATGTCCTGACTCCCATCACTGGAGACTTAATGATGGTAATTCCCAAAGGATGATGCATGCTGACAGGCTTTGACACAAACTACCCCAGGATAATATTAATATGTATTAAAGGCTCAGGCAACTTTATTGGGACAGGCTTGATCAGTAACACATTTCAACAGAGCGTCTCTATCATCTGTCGGAACAAAAGGGAGGGAGAGAGAACACACGCACAACCTCACCTTGCTTTGGGAATGTTTTAGAAACAAACAAGGTCAATCTGTGATGAATTGCCCACTTGGCACAGCTCAGATGTTGGAACAAGAACCTTGGACGCTTCACCACAAATACAAATGTCACTGTGGGGCAGTTTATGTTTGAGTCTGTCTGAATGATCAGCATCCTTAACCCTCCAACATGGAGCCAGACACCTCCTGCACAGCCTTTCCCTGTGCATCTAGAACATGAACCCCTTGGAAAGCAGAGGAGAGGTGCTTAGGAGGCAATATGGGGGCTCTGCAGTCACAGCACTAGGGGAAGGGGGAGTGGAAGAAAGAACCACAGAAGCCTTTGATCATGTGTAATGTTAATTCAAGTGTTACACATCAGAGACTTTGCCACAGTAACTAGCATATAAACAGGACTCTAGTGTTAACAAGAAGGATTTCTTGAGTATGTTTGTACATTTCTGAGTTCAAGCAATTTCCCTATTCAACAGTACATGACATAGTGGAAGGAGTTCAAAAATAAACCAGCCTAACATGCTTAGACCTTTAATAGAATTTAGCTTCTTAGAACTAATTAAATGTTACTTAAATGAAAAAAAAAAAAATCCAAGTACTTGGGAAAGGTGCCAATTTGACAGCTCTGGAGAATGAAATAATCTAATCATCCCCAGAGCATGGGCAGCAGCAGCACAGGCTTCCCCTACTAACATGCCTCAAACGTGACCTGGAAAGACTGTTGATAGAAATGGGGCGTACAATCTCTGTGGTCTACTGACTCCTTACTTTTTCTGCTGAGACTGCTAAAATGGTTCCTGCTGAGTACCAGCTGTGGTGGTGATATGGACACCTGTCTGGTCTGAATGGTGCTGGGACCTGCCAAACTCCTGTCATCCTCTAACCCTCCACCAGAGCCTGGTGACTCTCAGCCCATTGCTCAGCCTAGGCAGCGGGGGCTGATAGACAGGAGCTCTCTGCCCTGTCCCACCTTGGACATGCTCCACTCCAGCCCACAAGATGTAAACAGGAGATACTGTGTTTAGTCTGCAGGTTTGGGCTCTCACTGCACCAAAGCTTAGACTCAAGAGAAGTCAGTCTCTGGCTGCTGCAGAGTTGAGACCGGGATTTTTCAGGCTCTTATTTCTACCCTAAGATAAAGTCCACAGGAGGAAAAGCCTGTCATGTCTCCTCCACAGTTCCTCCATTTACTTGTCTTTGCAACATGCCTCTGCATTGCAGTAATGTGCTTTCAGCCACCAATTCTCCTTGGAGCTCCTTGCTGTGCCTGGGATCCCAGGTAAGGGAGGAGGAAAGTCCTATCTGGGCCTTGCTGTGAAAGCTTAGCAGGCCTTGCCAACTCAGTCAGCCCAGCCTGCAATGGACTAAACACAACATAGCTCGCCTCCTTGGAAATTTTATGCACCACAACTTCTTTTACTTCTGAAGCAAAGCCACATGAACCTCCCCCTCCCCTGCTCCCAGCACCACAGGGAATGGCTGAGCACAGACCAAGTCTGCCATTGCAAACTAAGCCAAGAGTCTCAGTCACTCCCACATCCCACAATCAGGTGCTACTCCTGTTGTCCCAGGCTGCTTTTAGCCTCCCTTCCTCCCCCCTTCAGCCTGTCCTCCTTTGTACTCAGCACAGGATAGGGCAGGGGCCAGCAGCAGAGCTGGTTATGTCAGACAAGAAGATCCAATACATTGGCTTTGTGTAGGAGACAAGTGAGGGAACTTGCTTCTCCCTACCATCTGAGCCAGCAATTTCTTCACCTTTCCATCCCACCTGCTCCAAAAATCTTACACATTTTCAGCACCAAAATAAGAGGCATGAAAACAGGCAGGTTCATAAGGGTTAACATGTTTGAATGGTGACATAATTATTGCCATTCTTCACTGTTTAGAGGTTACCTGACTACTCTACACATCAATGTATTTGGAGATGTGATGTAAATTCAAACACTCACGTTTGGAGTTAATACAGTCACAAGATCCTGTGTCTCACATGTTAGCAAGCACAGGAACCAACAGCAAATGACCCACCCTTAAACCTGACTCTTTGCTGTTAATCATTACAGGAGCATTGCACTTTCCAGTCAGAACAATCAAAGCATGAAGGCTCTTTGAAAATCCCTACACGAGATGGTTCTGGCTGAGATCAGCCCCTTTACAAGTCATACAGATTCCAAGGTATGATGTCCTCCATATGAATGCAGGCTGCAGAATGCCTTGAAAACAAGTCATTGGAAGGCTAACTGCAACATTGCAATGCTGAAAACAACCTCCTGTCTTCAAAACAGAAGGGAAGGCAGGAATACCACAGTTATAGTGAAGGCAGAGATGTACTGTGCACATAGGCCCTCAGAAATGGGCTTTTCTGCATTAACACATTCCCTCAAGATTTTATTTTTTTTTTTCACAGTATGCTTATAACCATAAAGAAATTCAAGGGTAGAACAGTGCCACACTGTCAGATCATTATTGCATCACTGCTCCGGAGCTGACCCTCAACTCCAAGCAGACGGGGATTTTCCAGGGAAGATCTGTGACACCAAAAACACGTGGGTAGAAAAATGTGTGGGTGCTTCAAGCAACCACAAGCTTTTGTCAAAGGATCAACAGAAAAGAGCTAAAACTGAAAGGCATTGCTCTCTGTGCTGCTTGCCCATCAGAGATGATGTCAAACTGAGATCCTGGCTCTGGGATCACAGTCCCACAGCTTTCTAGCTCTTCTGCCCTGGCTCCATTCTTGTTTAGGTCATTTCACTCTGCCTCCCCAAATTCCTTTCTGGAAGAAATCAAGAATAAATACAGCTTGTAAAGTGTTCACCGACTTCAGGAAATGGATACTAATGTATTCACAGATGATTTTGGAATTTTCTGGTCAATTATAATTTTGCGTTTCACTAATATAAATAGCAACATTTCAGCATGATTTTTTGAGGCCATAATTACTGAAAAGGTTGTGCAAGAGCTATGAGAGATGTTGCAGCAGAAAATACAGGTTTGTTACACTTTTAAACAACATAAGCAAGATAATTTTTAGGTCACAGTAAAGGTGGAAAGGGGAAAAACAGGAGGCAGGCTTTCTCACTTGTAACCAAGGTCCGTGGGCTGCATAGGGGTGCTCCTCTGTAGCAAAGGCTCCTTCTACTCCTGTTGATACAAATGTGATTGCTGTATCTCCTGTAATACTTTTATAGGTAAAGTGCCGTCCATGTAAGAGCCTTCCCCTGGGGAATTAAACACATGTGCATCAGTTGAGAGAGCATGTGCAGCATTCAACACAACCATGGAGATACATCACTATTGTTTCTGCCATCAGCATGGGAAACTATTTTGAAGGCAGCAAATATTTATTTTTCAGGAATATAAGAATGATTTGCTCTAAAAGGCAGGTGATGAGCCTCCTTCTGAGGCAGGGAGCTACCCTTCATTTTCCCCCTTAATCTTATGACCTTGTTACAGAGCTAGAATACATTTAAATCCCACTTCATGCCTATCCCCATGATGAGGTGCTGATGTATGTAAAGGCAGAGGACTGCCAGTTTTCCAGCAAGATGGAAACTACAGAAGAGAATCCAGACTCCACATCATGTCAGAATGTGAAGACCAGTTCTAAGAAGGCTCATTGCTGTGACAATACCTTGTAATCAATTGCCCCGGTGCCTCACAAATGTCGCCTGTATTACTTAAGGAAATGCCTAAAAAACACACATACACGACCATGGACGGTATTACTTTCCTTTTTTCATTCAATGCAAGGGAAAAAGCATGGCTCTGGTATTTCAGCTCAGAGCGTCTGTGACACCCATGCACGGCTTCTAACATGCAAGAGGGAAAATTTCAGGCAATATATTTAATGCCTACCAGAGTCACAGTTGCTTGATGAGTTACTGCTGGTCAGATGAGCTGAGGTAACAGTCTGTCCTGATCAGGACAGACTATTCACACATTTGTGATGTAAAATAAAATATGTTGGTGTTAACTTTCCCACTGGTTTCTCAACAGGCCCAGGCAAGTGTGCACCTGCTGTTGATAACTCTGATATTACCAACATGTAACTTATTAAGCTGAAGTCAGTCACCTACAATCATTTGTCTTGATACGACAGTTCATCTTTATCTTAAGGACTGGAACATTTGCACAGGGATTTTTAAAAATAATGCTGGCTGAAATGATGGAAAACTAGAAGGCAGTGATATGCACAGACTGAACCTTCAAAAGACAATGTGTAGAGTATGCACACAATGTGTTGCTCCTTCAGTCATGTGACAATTTGTCTAAAATCCACACTTGTATGCATAAACTGATTGCAAACAGGTTTTGCACAACCACTTATCTGAGTCCGTAAGTCAGAATTAATAACTTAAGGGATTTCTTTGACAGAGTATGTTAAGAATCCCTTCTTTATCACAGGGTTCCTTAGTATTAGACTAATAAAAAACCCTATAGTAACCCTGTACTGCTTCAGCACTCAAAAGACACTGGAGGACATAAAAAGAATGAGAAACAATCTTAACATGATGAACGCAGAATCATGCAAAGAATCATCTGTTTCTAATGTATTTTGGCAAAATGTCTAAGCTCTGGCCTTTACAGACCCATTGCATGCATGTCTGTATGGTGAAACAATGCCACAAGCCAAAAGCAGCATGTTAGCACAGGCTGTGGAGGAGGATGTGCTCACCTTAGACAGAGGGGGATGAGCGCCCCAGACTCCTGGTTAAATTTCAGGTGCACGCTCTCCAGCTGTCTCGTGCGGATCAGCTCATGAGGAATGATGGCTGCTGAGCTCTCGCTTTCCAAACTGTCCTTACGGCTTCTAAGAGAACAGACAAAATGCACATATTCAGGATCCAGTACTGTGTACTATTTTGATTGCACATATTGAAGGATACAGGAAAAAACTGCTATGAAGACAAAGACACATCTGAGTTTTCACCATGCCTGCAAAGATACAGCCTCACTCAGACTACCAGTCCCAGCATGTAGCTCTTCACCTTGATTTGACAACCTAGGATCTGAATTGATGCATGTACATGGTGCATCCCTTCCCAGTATTAAAAAAAAAAAAATTCTGGAAAGAACTGCAGCAAAACTGAAATCTCCAAAACTCCAAACACTATAAAATGGTTTGGAAGAATTACCAGGTGTGTCCTCCCTCCTGCTTTTGCTTTATCTTCAGGATTTTTCAGGCCCTGGCCTGCAGGAAAGACTTGTCCAGTCCTTCGTGCCTTTTTTTGCATAGTTCAACCAAAAGGCTTTGAGAATCTCCTGGTTCCACCAGCATCAAGTACAACAGCCAAAAGACAGACTCTCCATGTGAGAAGTAGGAGATTCACAAATTCTTTTCCCTTGTAAGTCAGGCTGCTTTAGGACAATGGTAGCTTTGCTTTCTTATTTCTTCATTTCTGCAAGACCAGCATATTCTGAAGCTAAAACACGGTTATGTTGTTACACGATTAGGAACTTTGCCAGACCAAATCCTCTAGATAATAAAACGATCTATCTCAAAATACTTGACTGTAAACACTTTATATGTTCAAAGAGCACCAGCATGATCCCTTACTTGACAGTCTGGAACAAGGAATAAAGGACAGGATGGGTTATGACTTTAATGGATGACATGGACTGATGAGAAATGTCTGATAAGTGATTTATATTTTTGTCACCTGGCATTCCACAAGAATTTAATAGAGGTAAGATTTTGTTAAGATAGTTTCTACAGTACAGAATCGCCAGAAGAGAGGGACAGGGAAAGCAGGAGGGCACCGAGATTCCACATTGCAATGTACCTCCATTGTGCCACAAGGACCAAAAGCAAAACAAGGCTATCAAGCTGTGGCTCCATTTGAGAACACTGTTATAACAAGCCTGGATCCTTTCTCCATCCAAGCTGAACTGTCTTTAATGTACATCTGGACATATTTGTAAAGACTCAGCTTCGTCCTCATGAGCTGACCTAGATGAACCTTTACTTGATTTTGTCTTTGAGGGCTGTCCCAAAATTACTCCCATCAACCACACACATAGTAGTGCAGTTCAGTGTGAATTGCAGTGCAGGTCAGCCTGTTCCTTCTGCTGAGTTACCTAGTCCCAGGTAAGCCCTTCACCCACGCTGCTGAGCTCTCACAGCTAAACTCTGGTATCTACCCTGCAAATACACTGCATGGCCAGGTCACAGACATGCAGAAAAAAGATACCAGAGCAGCTCAGCTTTCTGCAAGATAAAAACTGTAAAACATGTCCCATTTTCTTCTTTAGCAACACACAAAGGAGTAATGGATCCAGCAGGGACATTTGTAGGTCAGGATACAGATTATGCACAGGTTGAGCTGATGGACTGACAGTCAGCAGAGTGTCAGTTTAGTGGGTTAACCCTGAAGCAAAGACACAACATGCTTTGTAGTCTATGTGCGGCACTTAAAGTTGTGTTTAATCTACTTCAGCAAACATTTTATAGCTCTTTCTAGGTGGGGTCTTCAAAGAGTGGAGCAGACCAGCATTTTTCAGGCTGATTACCTGAGAAGTGCAGTTACAGTTGATTAATGATCAGTTGACCTTAAGCTAAGCTTTGTCTCAACTTCCTTATCAGATCTTATATACACAGTGAGCTGTGGGAAAGTCAGCCTGTGGTCTACAGCTTCCAATCATTCATTTATCAGCCCCTACCAAAAAGCTCAGCCATTAGCAATGCATGATTTTCAAGCAAGCCATAAACTTCCTAAACGCAGTTCCAGAGTTTAGGCACTGTGGAGTGGATCAGAGTTTTACAGCAATGTTACTGCTACAGACAAGAGGCTGTGCCCTGCTTACCTGGACTGCCTAAGCATGCCAGGCATGGGGACATCCCAGAACAGCCTCACAGGCAATCCATGGTGTAAGGTTTGTGCCTCAGCAGGACAGAGAGCTGCAGGACAGCTCCCCACATCCCTGGACTCCAAATCCCTCCAAGCTGAAGGTGGGTTTTTAGGTTTCCACCATGCTAGCCAGTACAGCTGTGAGCACAATGGGGCTGCAGTCCAGAGGGGAAACTGCCTCCGGTTGTTAATGCAATAATAGGAATGACGACAGTATTCTGGAGGCAAGGGGCAAAACTTTCTGGGTCTTATTAAAACCAGCAAAAGCTGTTTGTCATTACATGCTCAAGAGAAGATGTTGACTAATGTATAACTATCAAACGGAACTGTCATGACTTTACGGCTGTCAATAATTATGACTTCATATTAATAAGTAACCAGCCCTTCTGTCAAAAAGGTGAAGCAAAATGGTAGTTAATACTTTGAATGACAAGAAAGAATTAATCTTTTCAACAAAATTTTTCCAAGGCACTCATACTCTGTGTCTCTTGTTTCCCTTCAGAGGAGCTCACACAATTTCAGGTATTTAAAATTAAGGGTGAAATTCCAATAGCAGAAACCAAATAACCTTCTGTCTAAGGTAGACCTTTCTAAACAATTGTGTATTGTGAACTGCACATAACACATTAGGAGGCCACAATGCCATCACTTTCAGACTCAAAAATGTCCCATGACATGGGGACTAAGAAAAAAACCACTAAAATTCTCTCTTTGGGATTGGAAATCCTTGTGCTGACTCTTCCAAAGGGTGATAGCCCCGATGAAGGGTCAGCAGGACGTCTAGATTGTTATTAATAAAAAGCTCATGTCCTAACACACATTGCCATCCACAGCTTGTACTTTTCAGACTCAGAAAACAAATGTAGAAAAGGTTTGCTTTCTAACACTAACATCCCTGTTTTATGACTGTCAGTTACCCGTAAGTCCTGGCTTCCTCAACCCCATCACCAAATAAATCAGCAGCAAGTCAGTGGAGTTGTACTTGTTATGACTAAGATCTAGCTGACTATCACGAAAAATGTTGCAAACTTTGTCTATTCCAGATTTAATACTTTGTCCAACCCCCACAAAAAAAATTCATGTTTCTCAGTGTCCAGAAAAAACAACTCTGCAAAAGCCAGGGCCGCTGCATTAGGAACGGCAGCAGATTTAAATGGAAGCAGTATGCCGGAAATGCCCCAGTTTAAAGACTGCACATCTAGTGTTTTGTGAAACTGGAGGGGAGTTGGAGGAGATTAAAGCCCATTTCCCTCTGATTGGGAGCTTGTGGGAGGTGTAAACGTGGGCAGTTGTCAGATTAATTCTTTAGATGATTACATTCTTTTTGTTTCTTTAAAGCTGTTTGTAGTTGGGTTTGATGTCTCCTGTTCTGGGCAAGTGTATTGCTGCAGTTACCAAGGTGACTTTAGCTGACTTTCAACTATTTTTTCCAGCTTCAGTTTCTACCAGTAGTCTGCTTCTGGGTGGAGGAGAGAGGGAGGAAATTATGTTTGTTGTTTTTTTGTTAAGTCTCATGAATGCTGATTAGCATGAACTTAACCAAAGCCATATTTGATTTTTTTTCTTTTTTTTCTGAGAAGGAGAGGGTGGTCAAGCCATTGTAAGGGTGTCCAGTGTGGCCTGCAGCTTCCCCAGATCTGTCAACAAGGGGAAAGGGTCTGAGGAGACTTGACGTCCCAGGGTGTTGCGCTCCTTCTTGATGTGAGAAGGCCACACGCTGGAACCTGCAGTCTCCTGGGGGCCCTCTCTTTGTATTAAAGATGAGGGTGGCTGCAACCTGCTTAATTTGATGCCAATTAGCAGCAGCCTGTGGGGATCCTGGAAAATCGCCAATGCAATCACTGGGTTGCACAAAGTTTGGATGTCCCCTCCTTATAAGTCGTGTTTATAGCAACTCCTTCTCAAGCAACCACTGGCAGTTATTTTGTGGGATTCAAGAATAATCAGGTTGATCGGATTAAGAAAGGTTTATTTATTCTTGCATTTGCACTTCGTTTTATGATCAGAGCGCTTGATCTCATGGATCTGTCAAGGAAGGAAGTCTCAGTTCCCTTCCAAGCTCTCTTGCTGATACGGAGCATAATTTTGCTGCATTTCCAAGCTACCCTCCCAGGTATCGAAATCACAAAGGACATGCTGTGGGAAGCTGGTCATGGCAAGGGCTCTTTCCAGGAGTGGGTACCCACTGGCTCACTGAAGTTAATTTCTGTCCTTGCTCCCTCCATATAAAATTCAGTACTGTGAGTTACCAAATGCAAACCATCAGTGCAGACTTGCACAGCTGGGAGAGAAAGGTCGGGCCACTTTTTCTTTCTTCCCTTCCCACCCCCTCCTTCCACTCCCACTCCTTCCCTTTCCAACCATGGCTATTTCAGACCTCCTGACTCCCTCATGAAGATATGGTCAAAGATCACTTAAGTGCCAACAGTCTTGCAGTCTCTTTCCCACAGTTTCCCCCAAAGGGCAAACCAGCAGCTGTGGGAAAGAGCCCTCAGCACCTTGGCACACAGAGTTACAGCGCCCGTCAGGAACGCACAGAGGCAAGTGCAGAACTGGGGAGGACATGGTTACACAGCTCCTGCTGTGGTCGCACTGAGACGAGGCTACCTCGAGCGCTCAGACTTGGGTGCTCCCCAGCCTGGTTAAACAGGATGGTGACGATGTTCTGTGTGCATTTCCTGGCAGGGAAGGGCTGCTAGGACAATGCCAGTAGCAACAATCTTCTTGCCACTCACATATCCCTTTGGTAAGCTGCATAATAACCACTGTCAGAGCTTGCAGGGGCCAGACTGTTCCAAGACCTGCAGCTGAAGTGGTATTGAGAGATTTAGGCTGTGCCACTGGCACCCTGCAGACTCATGAGTGAAGTCAAACAACTCTTTTATGCTTCAACTTCCCTGTCTGTAAAACTGAGACATTTTTCCACGTAGGGACGTTGCAAGGATTAAGTCAATGTTTGCAAAGCACTTTTGGATTCTTAGATGGGGAAAGCTATATAGGAGTGCAAATTATTAGCATGGTGACTGCTTTGCACTTTTACTGACACTGGTTTGCCAGACATTTACTTTTCTAGTTTGCAATCCTGTCACCCAGCACTCAGCCTCATGCTGAGACACTCCCTAAAGTATATTGCCTCCTTCCATTCAGCATTCCTGACTCAACCAGGACACCACTGAATGGCGACCCGATGAGAGAGCATGCCTAAATAAGCAGGACTGGATTGGAAACTTACTGCTTAGTGGTTGCAGAATCAGAAAGCCTAGCCAGAACCAGACAGCTTCAGAGAATGCTGAAATGCTCCTCTATGTAAAGTTTGCCTCCAAGAACTGAAGACAGGAAACCAGCTACAAAGACAACAGCTCCCCTCCGCCCAAGTAAAGCAGAATGAAAACCCAGTGCAACTGGGAAAAGCAAAGTGCAGACTCGCCTCCAAGCAAATCCTACATTTTGGTATTACCGTCAGAGCTTCCTCAAAAATGCTGCTCAGATGGAGCTTGTTAATGTGCATTAACCCAGTGCTGCTCCCTGACAGGAAATATCTGTGTGCCCTATTTACCAAGTCAGAGGAACTGCAGGAGCAGTGGACTCCAGCCCTGGAAGCAGTGCCACTATTATTCATGTGCTCCAAACTAGGCACACCATGTGACAGTCTAGGGTTATCCCAGGAGGAATTCTGGAGTGACACAACTCCTCCCTCTTCCCATGAGGGAAGGGAAACCACCTGAGATGCTCAGAGTGCAAAGCTCCAGCAGGTCACTGCCAGGACAGTCCTGCCAGCCCCACCTGCCGGAGGGTTGTTCCCTACTCTGTATGCCAGGAACCTGCCTTCATTTCCCTGCACAGCTGGAAACTGTTCAGGGCTGGATAGAATTAGCACATGGCTACAGGGCTACCATATGTTCAGGTTTCCCTAGACTCAACCTGTCTTTCTGCCTAGAAACTGAATGCAGATGGGACATGAAGTCTCTGTGGGTCCCTGGACAAATGACCACCATACATAAGGGACCAGCCCAATTATGTGGGAAATCCCAGACAGAAATATCAGACTCAGGCATGTCAACCACACCACTTGATCCTTCTTGAGAAGGGGGAGAGTTATAAACAGCAGAGACATGATGGAAAAGCCTTATCAAAGCAATACAGACTTAGGAGACCCTTTTCTATCACTCAAACCTCATATTCAGACACTGGGGCGTGCGTGGGCAATACCTGAATTCTGGCACAATGAAATGCAACAATTACAGATATTTTTAGCTTCAACACATGCAATAATGCAGTGTGCTAGCACTAGGTTTCTACTCCATGCCTCAACTCACAGCAGAGCAGTCTGAGTCAGCCAAGAGGCAGAAAAACATCCATTTCAGCAATGCTGCATGATCAAGGGGGCCCTTGAGGGGTGGAAAAGGTCAAGAATTCCCCTACCCCAATGCTGGCTCTCACTGCAACTATGGCAAATTAACTCTGCTGCTGTCCTAATCTGTAACACGGAGATACTACTCACCTACTGCACAGGAGAGCACAGAGCTAATTACCAGGGACAACCAAAGACTCGGCCCCAGAAATTATTACATCAAGAAATTAAATAGTGATAGAAGCAAGACTCCACAAGTGTCACTGAACTTTGACATCTGGAGCTTCTAGCCCACTGAGGCTTTGACAGCAGCAGTGTTTAGTCTGCCATTTAAACATCCCCTACGGGCAACAGCTCTCTGTATCCAACAAGAGTCAATCTGCACGATTCAGGAGACTGGGAGCATTGCCTTTCTGTGTGTCTCAGCAGCACCTACTTAACTGATGGGTCCTAAGAAACAAATAATGCGCCACTGAAACGCACACTATTCACACACATCTTATTTTTCCAAGTGGTAATTGAGAGTATTCAGTTACCTATGTTCAAAATGATTAGTCATGTTTCCAAAGAATAATTCACATGTTCTTTTGTTAATACCTACGAAGTGATTTAATGGCTGCTTATGAACTGAGCCAACAGTCATTTTGAGAAACAGATGTCCGATGTAGTTTTAAGCTTTAAGTGTGCTTTTATCCATATCCTTAGGAGAAAAAGGGCTACACAGTCTATGGTAATAACACTAATGAATCAAAGTACTACAGCTGCCCAGCAGGGTTTTGACAGAAACCAGCTTTTTCTCAAAGGAACTTTTTTTTAGGACTCTGGGACAGTGAACAACTGGTAATATGCATGCTTAACATGTAAGTATGTGCTTTGCTGGAGCCAAAACATTGAATCAAGCCCCATCTGCAAGCAAATAATGTGAAGTTTTTGCATAAGCACTGAAAACTGTAACTATACAAAGACTGGGAAGTCTATATGGAATCTGGATACTCTACATTTTATACAAATAATATTCAAAAGTTTGAGCGTTTCTGATACTATTTGTGATGCTGAATGCAGAACAGGTTGTCTGCGCTAAACCTTGATAGATTATTGTGTGTGGGTGGTAGGGTTAGGATAAAAAAAAGGGAAGAAAGCTACTAGGAAAGCAGTTGGTGGTTGCAAACCCATGATAAATAAACAGCACATTCCTCTTCTGCACAAAGTCCTTAGAGTCTGTGTCAGACTTTAACATCCTACTGTCAGTTGGGTGCAAGTTTGACAGCCTGGGGTTCTGCAGTGCTCCCTATGCAAAGCAGATTTAAAACAATTTGCCATGCCCCAAGAGAGTGCTCCTGTCAAGCTCCTCAAGAACTTCTAATGCATCAGTTATTCACAGGACCCTTGCATAGAACCACAGGTTTGATATTTTATGATCTGGTACAGTGCAGGATATCATTACGCACAAACCTGCTTCCCATCAGCCAGCACCTCATAATCATTAACATATTTAATCCTTGTGGTGCCTCAAGAAGATGACATTGTTATTAGTCCCATTTTATAGATTCAGAACTGAAGCTCAATAGCTAAATGACTTGCCTTTGATTACACAAGATTTACAGTGAAGGACAGACCTTAAGTCCCAGCCCTACCAGGCCCAAGCAATGCAAGCAAGGATTGCACCAGAAGGACTAGATCTATGTACAGAATTGTTCTTCATCTCAGGTGCTCAGAAGTCCTATGAAAGAATTATATCTGCACTGGGTTTGTGCCTTGTGTGTCTCAGCCTTTACTCCTGCAGGTACCTGGAGGGAACATGGATGTAGATACATTACTGCATGCAAAAGCTGAGCTCCTAAGTTACATTCCTGTGCAGCAGCTGGAGATGAGTCTCCATATCACATTCTTGTACTTACTGCACATTGAGCAATTTTGCTCAAATGCATGAGACATGCTGAGACAGTGTATTAAGGAAGGTGGAGACATAACAAGATCTTCCTCTTCTGCTTCATCTACACCACACTGTTCTGGAAAATGTGTTGACTGATCAGTTTTAGCCACAGTAAGGGTAATCATCGGGTCTGATTTACGTACTAATTAGTCAGAGATTGCAAGTAAACACTGCTTTCCAGCACAAACCACCCCTTTTGGTATGGTCAATGCATGGAACAAGTCCCATTGTATCTGCTACATAGAGAGGAGAAGCAATTGCACATGGAGAAAAAGACCTTTCCCAAATTCCTCTAAAAGCAACTAGTAAGATGGAGGAAGAAAGCACTAGGACACACAGCTGTTTTAAGCTGAGATTTCCTCCATCCCTCCAATAGTATTACCACAGAAACACAGATGATGGCTGTCTTTCCTTAACTGAAGTGCTTACGGAGAAACAGGCTACCTATCAGTTTCCCCAGTGGTAACCATAGACCTCAGAGAAATGTACTGACCTCCTAGGAGGCAAATGGTGGAAACCTGCCATTCCTACCACTCAGGCTTCAGGCAGGGTGGGTGTACAGCTGCTGTAGGTAAGAGAGATTTGCAACAAAGAGCACTGTCACAGATGTGAGGCTCTGCATTTGATCTGCTTTCCTCTGTCTCAGAGCAGTTAAAAACCAAGATAAACATTTGTGTGCTTCATCTTAGACCTCTGCTAACCTTTCACCACTCTGTCTCAAACGTATCTCTTTATCTCACCCTGAATAACGTAAAGCTCCCTTATCTAAGCAACAACTGCCTCCCAGCATTAAGGCTTACCCATCAGCTGCCTCCTTGACCTGATGTGCACCCAAAATGTTTGTGGTCACCTCCAATCACTGAGGACTCAGAAACTACACTGGGCATGCAGATGCATGCAGGAGCCCAGCATCTGTGAGAAATCTTGCCCAGCACTTTTAAGCTCTCCAAGGCTGGGTGTGACTTGTGCAAATCACATGGTATAGATTTGTATTTTTTTCAGCGGGGCCAGTGGGACCAACTAATGGCCCAATGTGACCAACCTGCAGGCAGAGAAATGCCACTCAGTATTTCTGAGTCAGATCAGAATTTGACTCCATATAATTATATACGGCAAAAGTAAGATTATTCCTAAAGCAATAATAAAGTCACTTGACATTTTTTAATATAAGTACCTATATCTCATATTACATATTAGCAAAAAGCATCAGCAATTGACACATAATACTTCCCCCAAAGGATTAGGCAACTCATATACATTCATATGTTAGGCAAATCAGACATCACCCACAAAATGGAACAAGAAAGGACAAGAAGAAATATTTTTCTCATGAAATGTTTGAATCAAGAATGAAACAGGAATTGAAACAGATCAGGGTGCTGTCCCTGCCTGGCACTACAGGGAAGCACTGATTTCATGATGATCTTTACTCTTGAAAGCAGAAGGCACAGATGCTCATCAGAGACTAAGAAACCAAAGGAAATACCAAGGAGAAAGAGTGCAGCAAAGATGCATGTCTTTCTGTATCGTTTAGATGAAAACATTAAAATTGATGGGAAGACACTGAAGTAGCACCTGAAGTCTAAGAGAGGAAGGGGAGAAGCCCAGGAAGACAGAAGTGCAGATACTACAGATGGCTTGAAACCACAGGTAATTTCCTATAGATTCACTTAAGCCAAAACTTTCAAGAGATACCTATGGGCCACTCTAGTCCCACTTAAATCACCTGTTAGACTACTGCTATTAGATACCCAGGTGTTACTGGCATATAATTACTTACAGAACCCACCTGTTTAGGCAAAGTAGGATCAAAGTCACTTAAAAGGAAAAAATTCAACATTTTAACCAAAAGGTTTGTAATTATGAGCTTGAAGACAAAATACTCAGGAAAAAATATCAGCAGTCACCTATGCCACCTATCTCTACTGATACCATAGCACTTTTCAGCACAGTCCTTTTTATAGGAATCAGTCCAGTCTGAATTCAAATACCGAAGACCATGAACAGCAGGTTCTACAGAACAGTCAGAACCACTCTGCATTAACACAGTTTGTCTAAAACCCCTCTAAAAAGCTGCCCTCTTCAGTACTAGCCCATTTATCCAACCCGAACAACTCTTCACCCTCTATCTTTGCATTTTTCAAGTATTCACTGCCAGCTTTCCTCTTCCCTTGCCAAGTCTTTTCCCACCCAGCTTTAACTTTGTTTTCCATGCTGAGCTCTTTAGTCTCCATCTGCCACCATGTGAATATTCAGGATGAAACTCACGGTGCTCGGTCAAGGTTCAACCCATTCTGTCTTTGTGCATTGATTGGAGGTAGGACAGGTTTGCTGTTAATCTCAAGCCCTCTCCGCAAAGTCTCCCTGATTTGCTCTGTATCTGCAAAGATAAATTTTTAAACATGATTTAGAATCCCCAGAAACAACATAGACACAAGAAGATATCAGGCGTGTTTCATCTAAACTCTTCCCCTTCAGAAAGAAATGGAGAAATGTTATGGGGTAACACTTAACTGCACTTCCTGAACTTCCTTAGGAGTTATTTCACTTTATAATGTCAGCTTGAATTCCCTTGTTTGGGCTTCATTGTTATGTCAGGCAAGGAGAGCTGGAATCTTTGGTACTGAGTCCTCCTGAAGAAGAAATTCTGAGTAGTTTTGTAAATTTTCATAAGTGAAGTGTTTTTTGGTTCTGTAACTCTCATAGAACCTCCTGACACTTCCAAGTCTTTGTACTGGAAATCATTTTTCCCATTAGGCACAACAGGAATTTGTTCCTTTCCCAAATGAATGTATGAAGGTTTCCAAGTTTTATGCAATTGGCTTTGGAAATCTGTTCATTAATTTACAACAAGATTCACAAAGGGAGGGATTTTTATGCAGGGCAACCTTTAGCCTCAAGCTCACATCTGAAAATAAGCTGCAAATTATGCAGTTCAGATGCAGTCTTTTTACTTCCGCCTTTTTCTGAAATGTCTACTGGCCAAATACTTTCAATGGGAAGCTTTCCTGTCTTTCTTAGAAGTTTCCTCATCTATTTTTGAGAAATGTGAGAATTAGGTAGAGAACAAAAACCCCACATTATTTCAAAATCTTTTGAAGGATATACAAATTTCATCATGTATACCTCTCTTGGGCTTTTTATTTCAAGGCTGAGGCAAAACACCCTTTTTAGATCCAGTGCAGTTCAAAATATTTGCACAGAAGCCAGAAGAAATGCTGTATGCATTTAACTAATTTTTACCATGGATTTAAGAACAAGTAAGATCCCGTTCCTGTGGAAACCATTTTTAATTCCAAGCCCGCAAATTTTATGTTGCTTTATTACCCATTTGAAAGGTAATATGCATAATTTCAAGCCTGTGTAACGGCTATGACATCTCTACCCTGAGAAGGCATCTCACAGCAAAAGGAACTCCATGTTTTTTTAATTCTGCTTTCCAGAGTTTTGTATTTGCATGAGTTCAGCTGCAGCAATGTGCAGCGTCAGTCTAACTTGCCTCCCAAGAAGGGATAATGTTAATAAAGAAACACAGCCTGGGAAAAAGAAATTGTTTCACCTTGCAGGTGTTTACAGTCCTGGTTTCCACAGGTGCTCAGTTTAACTTTGCTGATTCAGATTACAATTTACCTAAAAACTGAAAGAAATGTTGAGACAAAATAATGTGAGGAACTCTTTTCCTCTCTCCTGCCTTCTTCAAAGAGGCCAAAATCCATTTTGCTGCCCTGAGATACACCAAGCCTCCCAATGGCTGTGGAGTTTGTCATGAACTCGAAGACGCAGCATGACTCAGGGCACTACCCAGACCCACCAGAAGCTGGAAGGCCTTGACAGTGACTTGGCCCAGGACCTCTTACCTTTCCCAGAGAGCCGCCGAGGCTGGGTCCCAATGCAAATGCTCCTGCTGTCTTCATCATCCTCTGGTGGCCGGCTCAGGTCATCCCAGGCACATTTGGCACTCACTCCACTTAGGTTTGAGCCATCTGTCTCAATCCCTTTGTCAACTCTCTCCTGCTTGAAAAGATTCAAAACACCAAGACTTTTTTGGAGCGTGGCTTGAGGCTGAGTTGGAACCCACCATGGTGTAGCCCAACCTTCAGTTGCTCCTGCAGATCCCCTTTTGTGGACAGTTTCCACTCTCTGGACCCTGTGCTTTGTCAGCAAACAGCAACTGCACATTGAGCCAAATCAGGAAGCCACTCGGAACTCAACAAACCTTTTCCATAGCAAGTTGGTCTGAAATCCCACCCTGTCTCCACTGTTTCACTACATGGCAGGTTCAAAGCAGGAAGAGAAAAAGGTGAAAATCAATGGCCTGGGGTATGCAGGATTGCTTCTTTCGGTGTTAGCACTGATTTACACCAACTTGAAATATTTAAGACATGAAGCACAGCTTGGCAGTTGATCTCTTATATGTCAATGATAACAAACCCCTGAATAAGTAAAGTTCTCTTTCCAACCTTACCAAAGAGTCCCACAACGAAAACAGCTCACTGAGTGACTCATCATTCACACCGGTTCTTCATTTGCAAACCGCCCAGAGAATCTCCTGTTTCCAATGTGCTGGGGTGTCCCATAAAGGACAAACACACAAATTTGGACGTGCAAGGAGACACAGACCTGTTGCCAATGTCAAAGCTTTTGCATAGCTTTCTCTATTGGCAAATAAACAAACTCCCTCCCTTGCAAGCTGGACTTTCCAAGCACGTAACCAGTGTTTGGGTCTCAAAAGGTGTCACGCACCAATCATAAGCAGCCGGATGCTCTCAGGCACCAGGCATTTTCTCAAGGACATGTGCATGTGCTGCCAGCAAGGCTGCCCTAAGCTACAGCCAAAACTACAGGAATTTCCACCTGCTTGGACATGGGCATTAGTCTGAATTTCCACCTGTGACCCACAAGGGGGTAATGTTGAGCTGAACAAACTCTGGGCTGTGCTACACAGACACAGAGGAAGGGCTGGCACCACTTCCCTGGCATCGAACCAGCCAGGCTCGCTTCCCCCTTTTCTGAAGACATGCTGCCTCTGGTACTGCTCAGTGGCACCAGCAAGATCTGCATCTCTCCGCATACATCTGGGTCACCTCAAAACGCAGGCAGTCCCAAAAAAACTTCAAAGATTTAAGGAGAGAGTAGAATAGTGTTATACACAATGGGAGAGATCTCTCCACTCCATGTGAGTACCCTCTGGTTTGACATTGCTGCTGAAGATGAATGTGAACATTTTGCTCTTCGCAAGATCTGTCCCCAAGAAACAGTTTCCAGACTAAATCCATATATGTCCCTCCCCTTGCCCAGCTATGCAGGCTGCACCCTGGGAAAAGCATTGCCTGTTCTTGTGGCCATTCAAGAGAAGATTTGGGCAGCTCAAAGATAAGCACTAGCATTAAGGGTGTGGTTGTGCAGTGGTTTAAGTTGATGTAATTTGCAATGACTGCAGTCCCACCCTCCTCCATGTGCTCCTACCCCTTCCTTTGAGCCAACTATTTTTTTTTTTCATCTGGATCACCTCCCAAAACCTATTCTTTGGCCCAAAAGTTGAGTAGGAGCCTATGGCTAAGTGCAGGACCACAGCAGTCTTGACTTAGACTTAAGCATTCAAGAGACTGTCTTTCTCCCCTTGTTAGGATCTTCCTCCAGCGTCAGGGGAAACTGGCTTCTTGAAAACGTAATAGGAAAATCTGAGAAATACTAAATCTGCTGTGATTTTCTTTTGTTTTATCCTACACATAAAATTAGTTGTGTCACCCAGAAATAGAAGTTGTGGGAAAAGAAATAAAAATACATCCGTTCCTACATATGCAGACAATGCTCTAAGTGAGATTTAGCACGTGGCTCCTTTGGGAACCCTCCACAGTGCTCTGTTAGGACCCAAATGAGCTGGCGTGGGGAGGTGTAACTTGTCAGCAGAGTTATTTTTTATCCAAGTCATTGGGGAAACATCGGAGAGCCACCAATCCTGCTCCTGAGCAGGGAGAAGAAGAGGCCACAAGGCTGCGAGGCTCTGGTGGGATCTGCCCCCCATCCCTGCAGCCAGGGCCCCACTCCCAGCCAGACCCTGTGGACAGAGTGCAGAGCCTCAGGGAGGGGGAAAGGACTCTCATCTGCAGCTCAGCTGGCTTGCAGAGCACTTCCTCAGGGGAAGAAGTGCTGCTCTGTTGGCATCCCTTGGAGATCAAGGGGAGCTGATGGAAACGAGCTGGCTTAAGGCAGCCTAATTTGCATGCCTGCTTCATAATGTTTGCAAGTACTGATGTTAAAGAGGGAAAAGTCTGAAAAACCCCAACTGGTGTAGACTCATAGCTCTGGTAATGCACAGTTCTACCCTACCTTTAGCCAGCAAAGATTTGCCTGGACTGAGGGGCTGTTCTTCCTCCCTTGAAAGGGCAGCTTGAACAGGAGGTTGGAGGAGCCCAGGGCAAAGGAGGTTTAGCTCTTTCCTTCCTCAAAGAAAGGATATTTCTGTCCCATTTTCCTCTCAGCATGTGGGAGGGATGCTCTGAGGCTCTCATAAGTCATTGATCCCTTTTTAAACGGGCCAGAGCACTGCAGTGTGACCTGCAGAGCAGCAACCACAACTCAGGAAATTCAAATCAGCTTCATTCTCTTCTGAGCTATCTGCTAAACAGAAGCAAAGCACTGAGAATCAGCACAGAGCTGGGGACCGACAGGAATTGTTTGACAGTGCTGCCAGGGAAATCTGAATGGCCTACAGGGAAGCCTGGCTGAACAGAAAACAACCAGCATTGCCACAGCATTAATTGCCGACATCCTGGGATGACATCTTAGTTGGGAACCATTCTCAGCAACTCCGAACAGAAAGTACAGCTGCTGCTGCCAGGGCTGGGTTTAGGCCTCAACCAATTCCCACAAGAGACAATGCAGCCTCCAAACAAGCTCTGCCTGCTTCCCAGGCAGACAACATGCTTGCTGGCTCCCAGGAAAGATGTCCAGTTTCTCTGTCTGTTCCCTCCCTCCCCTCCACCTCTCTTCCACTGTTGCCCTTCTGGTCTCACACACCCTCTACCAACACCAAGAAAATGACACTATCCTTTCCCCACTAATTAGAGCAGGAGGCACATGACGGCTGAAGCCAGCCTGGCACAGCCTTACTCCCTGTGCTCAGCAGAGGCTCTTTGTGGGACTGAGGGGTGGATTTTGCTCTATGAATCCCTGGGGGCTGTGGCAGCAGAGCAGGAGGGAGTGCACACACACACCTGCCCATAAGCACTTCTGCAAGGGCAAGAGAGAACAGAAACAGGAATGTGTTCAATGTGAGGAAGTCCGGAAGGACCACAGACGTAGCAGCTTTCAGCAGCAGGACACAGTGGTGAGGCAGAGGTGCTCTTTTATTTGCCTTAACTTGCCTTGGCTGACTCAGATTCCAGTAAGCTGAGCTATTTTTCATTTACAGTAAATTGAAGAAAACCTTGTTATCATTAGGAGTCACCAGTGTGCAGACAACTGAAACACCTCCAGGAGGGGAGAGGGCAAGGTTTGGAAAGTCTAAAAACTTTCAGTTGTATTAGCTCCCACATACTGGAACATTTGTGGAACATTTTTTTGTGTTTCTCAGACTGGGGTTATTTTAGATGAACAAATCCTTAAAACCAGTAAAAGTAAAATTTGGTTTTGTTCTTAAAGCTTTCAAAGTAAAAGATGCTGTGAGGCAACTGAGAATAATCAGATACAGACATGCAGACCATAAGCAAATGCTTGTACAAAACATGCACATTTGCACGTGCCCTACCAGGCTGAGCCATAAGTTCTCTGTTAAAGGCAAATATTCAGTGATTCACTGAAACACAGCCAGCATCACACTGGATTTGCTGGGGACCCATGTACTCCATTACCATGTTCTCCAGCTCTGCTGAAGGGATTGCAGAACTGTCTCCCAAATGCATGGATCAGGAGAAGTCCATAGTATAGTAACCTCTCCAAAGAGGCCCTATTCTTATCTTTAAATTTCAGAAACTAAATCAAACTCTGAAGAAGGTTTAATATATCTTTCTGCATGGATTATTAGTAACTGCATGTGGGACTTTTGGGTTCCCATCATTTCTCAGTCTGCACTAACTACTTGGCCTCAACTGATATCCTACAGGAATGAGCTACACTGTCACATTCACTGTGAAAAAATAGTACTTAGTTGCTTTTGAGTTTTCTGCATGTTATATCTCTTTACACTTGCATATAAAAGGAAGGAGGAATTTCCTGGTGTACCATTCCTGAATCTTGTATTACTCTATGTCTTTCATCTTCGTTCTTCCTACTTTCTAAAACATCCAGTCCAGATTTTACCAATTTGTCTCATATAGGGGATTCCATTTGCGTGGTCTCTCTTCTCTCTCTTTCTTCCTAGAGCTGCCATTCATGTGGGACTGGACGTGTCCCTCTTGAACCACCTCTAAGAGGGCAGAGTTTCTAAGACTTTTCCAGGATTATCACAAACATTGTGAAGATCCAAGCACCTTTACAGAAAATGTTATAACTGTTGTATAACATTAAACCAATTCTCCTTGGCTATTACAAGAGACAAGACATTTTATAAACTAAAGACATACTTGCAGATGTGGGTCAATCTCGAATATGGTCTCTCCTCTTCTCATGTCTGTTATCAACCAGGGGCCTCCAGCTCTACAAATAAACACAGGTAATGAACCAATCAAGCTCTTTAATTAGAACTTCTGAGCAGGGGGTCCTCAGAGTGGACCTGTATGGTAAGGAAGCACAAGATAAGGGTTTAAAATAGGCCTAGAAACCCCTCTATGCAGTGTATACATCCCACAACATGCAATTGCTCTTTACATTTTCCAAATAAATAATAAAAGCCCTCCATGACCTAGCAGTTAATCTGCTCAGTGTCTGGCACCACCCAGACGTGCAGAGCAGTCAGGACTGACACAGGCTGTTAGCCCCTGTGCAGGCCCCCTTGCTCACACAAGACTGAGATGGGTTTTAATCTTACAGGAAACGAACTGGGACTGAAAAGTCCAGTGTAGCCTGAGTCAAAGAAAGATGGGCAAGGCATGGAGTCAAGATTTATTCCTCTATTACATATCTAAGAATAGAGCAGGGCCCCAGTGGGACTGCACTTATTGCCAAGATTGGCAGTCACGTTCAGTGCCACAAAGAGCTTATTGCTCTGATAAATACTATCACAACAGACATTTTGCTCAGTTGGTACTTAATGGCCAAGTCCTCAGATGGTTCAGGGAAATCTTTGTTATCATTAGCAATAAAAGTTGGAAGGCTCAAGGTATTTCCCAACAAAGGTGATAGAAAACAGATTAATGTGAAGATGAAATACTCAGAGACTTCACTTGGGTCATAGTGCAGCCAGACTACAAAAGTCAGCATTAGATAGTGGTTTTCATTTGAAGTAAAAAACTGAAGTCTTTTGGAACTGCCATAAAAAAATTCATTTTTGCATGAGATACTTTGTTATTGCAGTCAAACGCCCCCTCCTCTGGCCTAGTTTGTGTTAGTCTCCTGAAACACTTAAGAGTGGGAGTAAAAAAAGTTAATATTTTACAGGTTTTCAGATGCATGGATGGCCACTCTTTTTTCCACATCACTTTGGAAGCTGTGAATTATTAACTGCAGGGGTGTGACCTGCCACAGTTCCTCACTGGGGTGCAAGAGACTTTTACCCTGGTTCCACATCAATGGCTTACTAGTTTGCAGCTTTGGCTTTAACTCATGTGTATTTGGGTCTCATTTTTTCCTTGGAAAGGTGCTTATACCACAGCACAAAAGCCAAAAACCAACATGACAACAGACTGAGGAGAGAGGTGCTGTATCTCTATTGACTTAGAGGAGCTAAGGGAGCTGCAGGCAGTGTTTATTGTCTCAGGGACTCAGAAACAAAGCTTACAGCTGTACAAATTCACTCTACTCTAGGGCATTTGCATGAATTATCTGCATTTGTGCATAAAAGGGAAAAGTTCAAGTTAAAGAAGTCCAGCTCTTCCAACTAATCAATCAATTCAAGGCTATTGTGACACTAGAGAGTGTACTATTGTGCCCAGAAACAAATATTCAGAACTATTTTGCTTTAAAAAGTAAGTATTTTGAGTTACAATCACATGGCAGTAACTTCCACTGAATTTAAAAATGTTTAAACAAAATGCCTGCAAGCCAAAAAGATTTAGCTGCATCCTGGCAGCAAACAAAGCATCAGCATATCATTTACCATTTAAAATCCATCTCTTCCTCAACCCAACATCATCTTTGTTATTTCTCCCATGGCAAAACAATGAAATTCACTTTCATGAATGCTCTTCCTGCTGCAAACTGGCCCACCAAGAGTGGGCCAAATTTGAGAGTGACTTTCTCACTTTCAGACAGTACTTGCAGACAGCTTTGTAAGCCAGACCCTCTCCTTCCTTTCTTTGAACTAAACAGCAAAGTCACCAGTAACAGTTATCCCAGGAAGAACCAATGAGAAAACCCTGCAGGCATAAGAGGAAGGAAATTAAGCTTTCAAGACCTCATTCTCTTTCACCCTGAACATGTGGACTTCCACATGCATTAATTTGCCATCTAAGTGTCTGTGTGTGAGAACAGATTTGCAATGAATTCCCATCTCTTTCTCCAGCACAGATTAAATAAGTTCCATCAGCAAGTTAAAGATTGTTAATAAAAATAAACAACTGAATTGTTCTCTATGGAAATACTCCCCTATATGGGCTATATGACCACTTACACTGGGACAGTCCGAAGCAGTTCCAAGATCCCTTGACCATTCCACTGCTGAGCTGCATGCAGTTCCTCAGTGCAAACCCCAACAATCTGTAATAAATAACAACAGAGATACAAAACTGGGTGGGAACCATGAAAGAACTGTGGAGAAAATGTGCCACATGGTATGGGATCAAAGAGTGCAGATACAGAGATGCACGATTGCTTTAATCTAACAAGATATGCCAGGACAAATGGAGCATGAGACAACAGTGGGATCCCACAAATCTTTGTTGTCTCTCTCTACATTTACCATGGGAAGTGCCCTGGTCATGTAACATTTAATCTTGTAAAGAGTGTGTGAATTTAACAATGAGGAGGGTCTGGTGATAAATCAGGGTTTATACACTAGTCTGCTTGACTTTTCAGTCAAGTCCACATAGACAGGACGGAGCAAGACACGTTAGGGTCTGAGCGCATGTGAACACTGCTCTGTAAACTGATTGCTAGGGGCAAATGAGACTGCACAAGCAATCTCAACCAGGCAAGGGACTTGTTGCCACATGGTATTGCTTTGGTGCTCATAAAATCCTTGACCAACTCAGTTTGCTGACTGGTTACATCTTACACAGCACCATAAAGTAAAGCTGCTTATACACCACATAATCCACTTGTCACTGCAGGCAACTGCAGACTTCTGCCTTCCTGTGTAAAGCAGGGTGTGTTTGCTTTTCAGGATAGGAGCTGCCACACTGAGCAATACCAGATGCCGCTCTAACAGCAGCTGAGATCAGCTGCTTCAGATGAAGGGGTGAAACACCCTTCAGCTGATAGCAGAAGGCAGTTTCTTCCTGCTGTATCAACCACTGGCTTGTGCCTTTGAGTACAATGATTCACTCTGAGATGAAAAATATTTTTAGTCAGGGCCCTCTGTTTTCTTCCTCAATACTCTTTAGTCTTTTCCAACAACACTGATTTTTTTGATTTTTGAAAATGTGTTCAACTGATATTTTATCAGAAAGGAGGAAAACTGAAAACTAAGTTCTGAAGAGCAGCAAGCAGAAGTGAAAGATGTACCTTCTGTTGTAGGCACATATCTGCACTGACAGAGATCCGTGTGGAAAACCCTCACATCAGCACATACCCAGCTCTGCACACCCTACCTCTCCTGCCCCCTGCAGAGTTCACTTTCTCAGGACCCAGCCCTTAGAGGTGCACTTCATCCCCACCCATCTTCCCAGCTTCCTTCCTGAACAGCCTAAATCACCCCTGCTTCAGGACACCCCTCCCTGGGCCTTTACTCACTCATTACATACAAACAGCAAGACTCTAAACAGGAAATTATTTTGTGTTCATTCTTTGCTATTTATCCTCATGGGTCAAAATAAATCCATAACAACAAGCATCAAACAAAGGGGAAAACCAAGTCAACTGTATGTGTTGTGGAAGATTAGAGGCCAAGGGCCTCAGGATGCAGCAAGCTGACTGTTCTTTGATTCAGGACAGCTGGGCAGTAAAGAAGAGATGAAGACTAACACAGCCATAGCTGGAGAGTCAGCCAGGGATTATTCTGCTTAGCTTGGCTCTCTCTCTCCTTCCAGGTCCCACAACTCACCTTGCATTAATTAATCTCACACCCACCTTGTTTTCATTGGTAAAACACAGACATTTGGGCACCTCAGAAAAGCCTTGCACAGCACTTGTCTTGTGCAGGTTTGTGGTAACAGAACTTCCTTTTACATGTTGCAACTACAGCCAAATGGGAGCAACTAGAAGCTTATATTATAAAATACAGACACTTGCATTTTCCCACAGGATGGAAGCTTTTCCATAGAGCATGAAGAAATCAGCAGCTGGCATAAACTATGCCACTCTTCCACTAAAGTTATTAACCCAATATGCAATTTAAAAATATCCAAAGCAGCCCATATCTAAGAAGCATCTCTGAGAAGGACTTCAGGAAAGCAAGCAAACCTGTTTGGCCACAGAAGCTCCCCATGCTGAACAGCACAGTTAAATTGCAAGGGATTGTTTTTAATGTTTATTTTGCAAAGCAAACCCAAACCTTTCTTAAACAGTAGATCAATACAGGAAAACTCAGCCTCTAAAGAATATTTGTGTCAGTGCCGCAAGCTACATTTCTGGCATTAAGTATTGCTATAAGAGCTCCAAGTCCTGCTCCAAACTCTTCTCCTTCTGGCATTCATACCAGTGGATAACTTACAGATATTAATGATAGAATTATTTTTAATTTATCTTTACATTAGCTTTTAAGAGTGTTTCTCTCAACATTTTTTTTCCTACGTTCATGTTTGAAACTGAAGACAGGATAATAAATATGTGAGCTCGATGCAATGACAGCTGCACTCCACGCCCAGGAGGTGGCAGTCAGAGCCATCGTGGCTGGGCCGTACCTGCAGGAAAGTAACGACCCCAAAAGGAGTCTGCACCGGCTGCATCTGGGGGTCTTCTGTCAGTAACATGTGCTGGATTCGAGATTCACTGTTGTCCAAAGGGCTGTGCCACGACACATGGTCACCGCTGCAAAAAGTGTTTTCTGCAAGGACAAGAAACAGATAATATTTAGTCTGTGAGGTCTGCTAGAACATTCCTTCTGTTGGCAGCTGCTCCTGACTGCTGCCAGGCAGGGACCTCTGGCCCGGGCTGGGACAGTCACTGGTGACTATTCACAGTGACTGCCCCTGGCCAGCTCTGCTGAGCCTCTGAACCACCTGAAGCAGGAATGGAGTCTCACTGAGTCATGTGAATTCAAGCACTGATTTCAAAATTGCCCACTCTTGAGTCTTCTGGCAAAAAACACTGTCCTACTTCGATATTAAGCCAAACACAGCAATACCAGCAAGTAAAATTAGCTTGTCTCTCATTTACTATTAATCTCCTTTTGTGAGAGGGCACAGAAAGTCAGCAGGCCATACTGGATGCCCGTAGCCACAGCAATTCACACTCTTAATTTGCCATAGAGAAAATATTCTGAAATTTGAATTAAACACAAATACTACCCTGCTATATCTAATAAAAATTCTGCTGCCCAACTTGTGATAGTGTAAGTCAAAAACACTGTCTCTCCCAGTTGTCTGGGCAGCTCTGGTGCAGAATTATAATTAATATGTTTCTTCTTTCCCAAACAATAAGAAAACCAGTAGGCCATAAATTTCATTCTATATCGGAACAGACTGCATCAAAACAAGGCAGGCATTCCTTTCTTTTCCTCCCCTCCTACTTAGAAAGACAAAACCCCAGATAATCCCATGTTCCACAGCTAGTGCATGCCAGAAAGCACACTAGAACCCATCTGTCTGATGCTGCCCCATCACAGGAAAAGCTAACGCTTGCTTACTGAGTGAACTAGAAGTAAAACAACCAGCCATGACCACATTCACAGCAATTAAAGCACGCTCCATTTGCATGCAGTTCCTGGAGCATGTGTGGTAATGCTGCCTAGCTGACTGCTTTTATCTTGGGTCTTGTGCTTGTCCAAGCAGAGCTTTATTGTGCATACAAATAAACAACCTGGAATCCACATTCTGCCCTCTGTGATAGTTGTAGTGCTCTAGGGATCAACTGAGTACTGCCTGCCTGCATCCAAAGTCAGTGGCAGGCCCAGTGCCCCTCTCCTTGACCAAGCTTATCCATGAAGGCAGTCTGGGCTGCTGTCCTCACTGTGGTCTCTCCCAAGGCCACACTTAGAACTCAGCAGGACAGGAGGCCCTGCCCACTGGAAGAGGACTAGGAATTCTAGTGCAGACTGGAAAACGTTAGTGGTTATTTGAGATGCTGTCTGTCGAGACTGGAGCAGCTCCCATGCTACAGGAGCAGGATCCAATTCAGAGAGGTGCCCATCCCATGGCCCTGGATCTTCATCTAACCTTCCCACATCACCTTCCAAACACATGGCAACAGGACACCTCTTCAATATCTATAGGGCTAAGAGATGAACATGGCAGTGTGTGCAACAGCAAGAGAAAAACTTTTTGAATTGCCAGTAATTGCAACTTATTCCCAGTCACACTAAACTACACCACCAAGGAACTGGGTGCTTGCACACCCCAATGCAGTAATTGCGCATCAGGACCACCACGATGGCAAGCACGGACTCGTGCAAGGGCAGTAAGGGCAGGACACTTCAAGGACACCTCAGCAGCCAGCAGGTAAACTAATGAGAGTTCTCTCAGAACTGCTGTGGTTAAAAATATTTGCAGTCCTCTCCCTGATGAGGAGCTGCTGGCCCGCTCTTGGCTATAAAGTTGGGCAACTCAGAGCGTCTCCACTGGGTGTCCCCATTGGTGTTGGTTTGAACATTTATTATATATGTTTTTTCAGAAGAATTTCCTGGACAGCTCATTTGATTAAGAATTAAAATAAACTCTAAATACCATAAGGAACTTAGCCTGGAAAATGAGGCATGTAACAGAAGTGGTGTGATAAGTAAGGGAATGTTTTCCTTAGTTAAAATTAGGAAAGAAAGAAAACACAGTGAATGCAAGCTCCTTCAAAGAGTTTATCGTTATGTACACTAAATTACACGGTTCCAGCTCTGTGACTGAGAGGACTGGTTCAAATATTACTTTAGAGTTGAGGAAACATAAGTAGACAAATGAAAAATGAATTTTTTTTTTAGTATCAAAATCTGTTTAAAGAAGCAGCACACAGGATGTTGCAAGGGATATCTTGTGATATTTTCCAAGTTAGACAAAATGTGGGTGATTAATTTTTTTAAAATGATAAAAGCCTCTCAGTCACAGTTTTCAGGAATGAAACAAAGCCACAAAGAGCTTATTCTTGGGCCCTGTCTTTATACCACAACATTTTGCCCATCAAATGCTCACACAATTCTATGCTGATCGATCGCTGCGTTTCACTGTTGGTGCTGCTTCTCCTGGGAAAGCCCAGCCCGTGTAGAGCAGGTTTTCAAATGCAAATGTCTCTGCTGGAAACCCACCTGTTTATGTCCATGTGAACACTGAACACTTAGAAAATCTCTCTCTCCCTTGCATACACACGAACACCACAAAATTCACACTGACTACTCAATTAAATCACACACAAAAAAATTCTGCAAATAACATGAAGCCAAATTAAAACCTGTGGGAGTTCGAGAAATTTGGATTTATACCCTGAAACCCAGCTTTCCACTTGCTGCATTGTCACCCATGTGGGATGTAAAATCAGCTCTTGTACAGAGACCATTGCAGCACTGAGAACAGCCTGAATTACATGACTTGTAGCCACAAAAACTAAGAAATTACAGAAACAAAGGACTAATCACTTTCCATTGTCTCATGCTGGAAACAGAGATTATCCTCCCTTCCTACATTTCATACTCATGTTTTCAAAACAGGACACAGACAAGAACACCACAACTGGATAAGCCTCGTTTCCTTAGGTGACCAGCAAAACCAGCAGTCATCAGAAAAAGTTCCAGGACATGACCAGGTAATTGTCAAATCCATAGGACAGGTGGCAAAGCACAGAAATGATCTAGCCATCAAGAGGAGAAATGAAAAGCAAATGAACAAAAGAAAATATATTAAAAAGTTAAATCCAAATTATTTTAGCCAATGGATAAATCAGCAAATCCTCAGGAGTAAACTAAGGCTCTGATTTACTGCGCACAAGCTGACTGCTGCTGAATACTTCTGCCTCATGGTAAACCTGAGGTGATTAAATGTTCTCTCCATGCGAGGATGAGCTAAGGTACCCAATCTGCCTCAGGATAAATTCATATCCTTCAGCAGTTACCATGGGAGCAGGGGATGTGTTGTAAATACACAGGCTTGCTCACACTACCCTCTGGGACTCTTGCACCCTTCCTGCTTGGAAGGGGCACTAACTAACAAGCCTTAAACCTAACACAGCAAGGTGACTCATCCTCACAATTTTGAAACTGGGTCTTTTCCTGCAAGTTTATGTTTTAACAAAAACCACTGACTTTTCTTTCTGGTGAGGATTGCCGATTCCATGAAATCCAACTGCTTCATAGGGAGGTATTGATTTTGTAAGAACTCAACAAGGAAATCATTAAAACATTTCAATTCAAACTTAACTATTTTAGTTCATAATTTATAATAGCATATCTGAAGCCTCTCTCTAGCTCTACAAAAATGAAAAGTCTCTAAATCTGCCATAGACCAGCTCTTGTAGTATTCTATTATGCAAAAGCAGCAGTTATACCAGACCACTCTGTTAAGCCACCCATATCTTGAAGTCTTTAAAACGTCATTATCAATTTTCTTTTACAGCTCACATAAAGCAGGTAAGGTTCCTTCATGCAGCAACAGTCATAATTCAGCTGCACAACCTCCCCTAACTTTACTATCCAACTGCTCTGTAATGAGAACTGGGGAAATAACTCAGAGGGAACCATTCCACTGTAGACTAGTAAATTTTCTTTGTCTAACTTTGCTCATGTATTTTCTTGGAGTGCATTCCCCCTCCTTCCTTTAATTTGACTAAATATAGCCGATGCCTAAAGAAATAAAACCAAGCCATATTCTTGGCCTCAGGATGTTTTATAAACAGTATAATGCATGCAATCTACACTTAAGTGGTGTTACCTAGCTCTAGAGAGAAACACAGATTACTACCGACTATATTTTCAATTTCTTTTTTAAACCTGCCAGCTTTCCATATATGAGATCCTGCTAGGAGTCCTTTACTCCCTTAATTGCCACAGGGAGTAAATTGAAAAGGACAGCAAACTTAGAGGAGTACCAGGAACTAAGAGAGCCTAAAGGCAGCCCCAGGCTGAAAGTGAGTCAAGGAACATCTCCAGTGAGCTGGCTACCCTGCACCCAGAGCAGATGGTAAACACTCTTTGGGCATCTGGGAGTCTAGTATCTTCTTTTGTATATATATTGGCAACTTAAGGAGGAAAACAAAGAGCTGATGCTGTTCCACCAGCAAGGAGACATCAAGACAACTTTAAGCCTTTCCCCTGTCCATGCAGGCTCCTGTCCCCCAGCCTGTCTGGCTCCAGGGCAGTTCAAATTGCACCACCCAGAGTTCATCCAGAGGTCAGAAGTTTGCCCCTTCTAACATGGTCCCACCACATAATTCTTCAGATAAATTTTAAAATTAGAAGAACAGATTTGCAGCCTGGCCATTCCTCTGTACCTCTTCTAAGACACCTTCTCCTTCCAAATGCCAGCTAAAATCAGCAACAGAGGGGTTAAACTGAGTAATCACCCAAGTAAATCCACCTGGACAGCGTGTTATAGGTTAGAAGCTGATACAGCATAGAGTGGGGGAAGCCCCAAATACACTAACTACTAACTGTGTTTGGTGTTGGGAAAACAGCCACTCTAGACTCATATCCTTCAAGAGCATGGTTCTATTCCTCCTGTTTCTGGGGAAAGCCAGGTCATCATTACACAGTCATATTACCTGGGGATATGTGCAAGATGATGCTGAAAGAAACAGTCCTGCTTGTCCCCTCAAAAGCAGGGCTACCTGGATCATCCCCTCGGAGCAGTGATGTTGCTAGTACAATGCTTGGCAATTCCCTGCTACCTTGGTCTAAAGATAAAAGAGAAATCCAACAACAAAAAAAAAACCCCCAGAAACTTGCATCAGCACCGGGGATGCTGGCACACAAACAAGATGAACACATCCCTCACACGAGCCAGACTTACACTATCCTCAGCACTCAGCGGTGTGAAAACCGGCTGCTCTAAGGGCTGCATTTGGACTCGGAGACCTCAGCCAAACTGCAGGCAGAGAGTCACAGATGTCAGCCTGCATCACTCAGAGAAACTGTGTATTTGAGGGCAAAGAAAGATTTTAACTCCATGACTTATGGGTGCGGGAATGTTAAAAAGGCCCCCAGTGAGTTCCCGACCAGCTTGACAGTGATGCAGCCAGACATTTAAATTGAATGCAGCTTATCCAATACTTACAGAAACAACGTAATTTATTGCATTGCCATTACCCCATGCATGGTCTGTATAATTTATTATATAAATGCATTTTCTCCAACACATTTTTAATATTCAGTCTGGCTGTGTTAAAAAAAAAGTAATCTGGCAATCTGTCACAAGTAAGATTTGATGCTGTTTTTCAGTACCGTTTTGCAGACCAAACAGCTAGAATTAACTGAGAAACTAAGGGCAAACACAGAGTCCAGTGCTGAAATGTACTAGCTATAAGTTTCACCAGACCTACTTAATACATTTCTAACTAGCTCAATAATAAATATAAGCATGCATGCAAAGATGTTAGCTGTAAGAAATCGATACAAAAGCTGAAGATGAAAGTTGTGCCTAAATATCTCAAAGTAATACTGTTACTGCAACTCATTATATGGATGAGATTTTTAAAAAAACAGAGTATAAAGAAAAACACTTTATTCAGACTCATTTGCCAGCCATGCTGAACTAAGATAATTAATGTTAAATTCATTCTCAAGCTTAGTTTCCTAACCTACAAAGAACGGCACATATGGATTGGTAAAGGGAAAAAACAATTGGGATATAATCTGTGGGGCCCACTGGCAGTTAGTTTATAATTTTGTTTTCAAGTCAAGATGAACATGTTTTAAGAATATACGAGGAATTAGCACAATCCAAGCTGTGAGATATTTGTACTATGTTTAAAAAATGTTTCTCCTCCCTGTTTTTCTTTTTCAGTTCAATTTTGCTGCCTCTTATCTCCTGCCTTGGAAACAGGAACTACCCCAGCCCTGGCACTCCAAAGATGTGCAAATTCATACAGTGCTGCTGCCTGCTGCAGACATGCAGCATAGAGAAGATCCCTTAGGAAGAATTAAATCCCAGGAATACAATTAAACAATAGCTCCACTGCAGGGAATCAAATTGGGCTTTTAGAAACAAGGGGCCTAGGGAAAACGTTCTTTTAAAAAAATAGCAGGGAAAAAACCAGATTATCAGTACTGTAAGAACTACTTGACCTCTGAGGTTTCAAGACAGTTTAAGAAAGCAGAGAAGTGTGATGCAGATTATCCTTAAAAGATTGCTCTGCAGGTTGAAAATACAAAATTGATTACTGCACAGCTCCAAGGTGTTAAGTCTGGAAAATTAACAACCCTCTCAAAAAAAGCCCAATCAATTTATGCTAACATATATAAACTTACTTGATCATTTAATTCTTTGAACTGGAAGCCCAATGAAGAGCCTCCCACACCTTCCCAGGGTACATCACCATCAGGGCAAGGTGATTCCTCAATTATCTGTGTTGTGCTTAGAGTTGTCACTACTATTGACAGCAGAATGATAGAACATGTATCTCACTGTACTGCAGCTTCCACTGGTGGAGTTGCAAATACTGCTTTTCTTAACACAAAGCAGATCCCAGGCACCCAGATGCCTGCTACAACATTGCAGAGCGCAGTATTATAGGAAAAAAAAAAAAATCAAATGCTATTCTACAATGACCAATTTAATTCTGAGCCTTCTTTACCCCTTCTGTTTTCCAAGACATTTCTTTCCACTCTTTAAAGATCTGCCTATCTCGCTTGCTCCTTCTCCCTGCCCCACGCTACATGTGCATACAATTTCCATGACTGCAAACACTGGGAATTTCCCATGCAGGCTCCCAGCAAGAGACTCCAGTGCCCAGGGCACACTCCCATCCTCTACAAGTGGTGGGCCCCTGTCCTCTCCCTGACTCTGTACAGCCTGCTCCACCAGCCACCTCCTCACACACTTTCCCTCCTCCCCACAACTTCATTCAGCTCCTCCACTCTGTTCCCCTCAGGCTTCTGCAGCTCTTGCAATCAGCAGAACCAGAACCTAGAATATTCATCATGTTTGGTGTCCCCTTTCTATAAGCATTGTCCAGGGCAGGTTGCATCTCTAACCTTGCTTTTGCAACAACACCCATCTGGAGATTTACCTGCATGGCTCCCTCCTTCAGAAAGGGGAAGCTGGAAGAAGGCATGGCAGCATGAAAGGACTTAACTGGCATTGTTGAGTATAGCAGAAAAAGAAAATGAACACAGATGTGAGTTGCTCCTTCTCAATCCCATAGAAGTTTGCTGCTCTTCTACATCCCATCACTCAGTCCCATCGCCCTCGGGTGCTGCAGGGTTGGGATGCCTTCACCTTCCCCAAGTCTTCCCTTTTACTTTCTCCATCCTCCTGTTCCAACAACTGCAAGGGAGTGATGTGCTTGCTGAATTCTGAGCTCTAGGTCAGGCAAGAGACCCTTCCACCTCTGCCCAGTTGCACTGCTACCAGCTTTCTGCATCCTTCACCTGAAAGAGACGCATTTTGCAGCACCCCTTTAAAGGGTGGTAGTTACATCTTCAACAGTTTCAAAAAGTGAATAGCCTCAGGATGGGGTGGAGGCCCAAGAGCCAGAAAGGATATTATACAGCAGGACCTCCTGTCAGATAAGGACTTAGCTCAAAACAGGTATTTATTTAATGACAGTTTATTTATAGATCATGTGCTCCCATATGACCAGTCTGAAAAGATACTTGCCTGTCATTTAGAAACCTTATCCTGTGTTCTGGCACAGGAAAGCCAGAATGTTTTACAGTTACCTGAATGTTTCCCAGCCAGGTGCAACTAGAACAAAGACTGGTTACCACAGCACTTGGCAACCTTTAAATGTCCTCAGTGATGGAATAGAACTGCAGCAGGTGAGAAAAACTTTCTTCCTCGTTGTTGGACCTCTTATAGACTTGCATATATGCAGGCCACTGAGAAGGGTGGATAATTAGATGGACCCATGAGCACCATAAGCCTGTACAGTCACTTGTGATCTTCCCCCTATATATGCATCTATAAGACATTTCTGTTGAGCTTTCAAGGAGCTTGAAGGGGAAGCAAAGGCAGTATCTGCCTCTGAAGAGCCCAAAGAACATGCAAGCAGATTCTTTTAATAGCCTTCACAGCACAAACATCAGAGAGACTGTTAGACTACACCAGGGTATCTCTTTTAGCAAAATTATTTAAGAAACTGCAAGAAAGGGGAGATGGTCTGTGAGAAAACAAAGTTATCACATCATAACCCTTTCAGAAAAACGTTCTAATTACTCAGGCATTTGTTCTGGGATTTGTAATGGACAAGAGGGCAGAGGTCTTCAAGAGAGCACTGTGTCATTTTTCTCAGTGGTTGATTATTTTCCCTTAAATTTTCAGGAATTTAAAGTTTGCACAGGCCAAACTTTTGTTTTACTTTGGCAAAGCGGGAGGCCAAAGGGCAGGAAACAGAAAAACTCTGCATTAACACATACTTGCATAAAATAGTTTTGCATTGAGCTCTACCAACCCATTACAGTACTGCAAGAGAAACACACTTATTCCAAGACTTGTATTTATGGTTCAAATGCAAAATGAACAGCCTGTTTATGGAGCATCCTTTGAAACACCATCCCAAGTGCTCTGAGAAGACTCCTTTAAGCCCCTAATTTTAAGTCAAAAAGCACAAGAGTCCACTTCCCTCAGGTTCTGGGCTGCCCACAACCTCTGAATATACTCTCCCAGTTTCTCTTTCCCACCAAGAACAAAACACTTCCCCTGCTGTGCCCATTTGCTGCCTCCTGGCTGAGCAGGCTGCTGCAAAGGATCTTTGGCTCTGAGGCTGTCAGAAGATGGTCTGTAATGAGCTCTGCACACTGCCACTCTCACAGGCAGAGTGGGTTAGTCAGAATGCACAGTTTGAGCACCACTTGCTGCACAGATCTTCAATAGAATGTGTAAGAAGGTGGATATGTAACAGTGAACCCAACTTCCAGCTCTGCAGTTCATCTGCAGTTACTCTACTCTGCAGTTTCATCTCACATGGGCTTGGCAGCTGCCAAGGGAAAACACAGTTCTTTTCAGAAGACTACTCAGTACGTGTAACCTTCAAACTCTCCTCTGTGCATCTCAAACAATTGCACACAGGCAGTGAGAGAGGATGCTCTTGCAACTGCAGAACAATCCCTCTGTGTTGTTGCTTTCAGCTCCTCCATAGGAGGGGACAATACTTTTCTCTGCAGAAGCTTTTAACTGGTAAAGCGGCTGCTTCCGTTTCCCAGGAAAGGCTGGGTGGGACAAAGACCTCATATATGAGAGGCCAAAGGACCTCACACCAGCAGGAGGGGGAGTTTTCTGCCTTCCCTGTGCTGTTTCCTTTGTCCTGCATTCCTCCTTCAGTACAGGGGACAGAGTCTTTATCCAAGGCCAGGCTGACCATGTGTAGCTTCTCCCCTGCTTCCTTTATCCCAGGGTTAAGAGATATTCTTCCTCACAGAGCTTGCTGGTCTTTTAACATGTGGGCTTCTCCTCACTCTCCTGCAGTGGGGAGGCTCTGGGTAGCATGGAAGAAAAGGCTTCCTGCAGAGAGCTCAGCTCCCCTCCACTTTGGGCAGAAAACATCAGCCAGACCAGTCCTGATCTTGAACTGCAGCCACTCCGGATAAACACCTGCTAGGGGCAAGCATCCAGGCGTCCCTGGGCGTGGGGCCTGCTGGCTGTCCCTCTGCCACTTGGGCTGCTGCAGCAGCCCTGCAGAGAGATGCGTCACACAGCTTCCTCCAGGTCTCTGCGCCAACTTCTTCCCTCCCTCTCCCAATAGCAGCCCACCTGCAACATGAAGGCTAAAACAACTTGTGCATTTCAAAGTATAACCATGTATCAAAGTTACAAGTCTTGGTGCTCTGTCCATCTCTAACCCTCTGGGAACAGCATCAGGGTACATGGGCTGACGTAAAACACAGAGAGAAGACAAATTTCCCACCCCCTTTTTTTTTTTCCTTTTTCTTTTTTTAAATAAACCAACTGAATGAACTGTACTGAACAGCTGAAAAACAGCAAGCCAAGTTCAGTTCCCAGGCAGGAACAGGACATGAGTTGACAGAATTAAAAGGGACAGCATCAGTTGAAATCTTGCCAACTCAAACTGGGCCTAAACCTACTTTATCTAAATTGCAGTAGCAGCTACAAACAAGCCTTCTCTTTTAGGCAGCACTGAGATCCCTCACTTACTGCCTGGAAATACTATGTAATCAGTAAAGCAGTTTAGGGGAAGACAGCTTTCCTTCTATTTCAACAAAGTCTTTTATAAGCAACAAAGGCTTTCTGTGCCTTTGCTCCTGGCAAAGTATCTCCGTGCCTTAGTGTGAACCTATCCTTTGGGGCTGGAGAAGGTCTGAGACCTGTTCCCAGCCAAGAACTAGAAGTTGTAAAGACAACAGTGGCTTCTACAGCAAGACAAGCTGCAGGAGAGGAAAAAAGCCCAAACTGTGGGAGATTAGGGAGGTAGAGAAAAAAATACTTTCATTTACATTATATAACTAGCTTAATGACAACATAAGACAGACTTTTCATCCTCCAAGTAAAATGAGAGTACAGGTGTCCTTGGAAACTCCTGGGTTTCCAGTCATGCTTTCCTACTGCTGCACTTCTGACTGGGAGGAGTCTCATGCCCAGCCCTGCTTCACAGCACCATGCCAATGAAGCAAAAGGCAATGTCACTCAGCAATGGTGCTGGTCTCTTCCTCTCATGTTCCTGGAAGTCATCCTGCACTTTTCAAATCTGGTCAAAGGTCTGCAGGGGTTTTCTATACTACAGTTGAATTAAATGTGTGGGGAACAGATTCTCTAGTGTTGCCCAAAGTCTCAGCAAGTCACAAACAAATGCCAGAAAGATGGTACTCAGTAAAACCATAACAATCAGCAAAAACAATGGCCAGCTTATTCCATAAGTGGCTGATGAAGTGAGTGCTCAAAGGCAAAGGGCAGGACAGAGTCTGACATTGGGGTGCCTCCAGTATTGCAAAGAGGCAATACCCGTCCTGCTGGAAATGGGAAGAGAAGTGAAGTCAGTGTAATCACACAAAATCTAAGGCCATGCAACTCCATTTCTGCTGCCAGGAAGAACAGAAACACCACACATGTGGTGGCATTCACAGCTGTGTCCCTGCTCTATGCCCTCTCCCAGTTTACCACCCAGAACTGAAACCACTCTGATCAAGAGAGGACTCACAGAGAGGAAGGATAGACCACCAGCTGCGTGCTAGTTCACAGCCAAGGAAACCTCAGCCATGGCCAAGGCCACTGTAAAGCTGCTGTCCAAGGACTGTCAAGCCTGTGCCTCAGCAACCACCCACACAAGACCTGGGTGTATTCCTGCCTCACAAGTGAGGATAAGAGCATCTGGAGGTCCCAAAACCTATAATTATACAAACTGGCACATAATATTAAGCTGTGCAAGCCTGCAGAGTGGACCTGCATTAATTTAACCATGGAAGCCCAGATCTGCAACAGGGAATAAAAAGGGACCGGTCTATCAACAACCAGCAGTTTGCTGCAATGCCTTTCAAGACAATTTAAAGAGTTACATCTGGTAATTCCATTGCCAACATCTTCAGCACTGCCATCCAGCTCCAGAGGAAACCAGCTCCAGGTTAGGGACCAAAGCACAAGCTTGACAGCTGCCTGTCGAGCCCAGCTCATCAGCCAACCACTCTGCACACCAGCAACTGGTTTGTTTTATCAGCCAGCACATCATTTGGTACCACTCACAGCACGTACGTCCCAGCTGGAAGCTAGGGGATGTGTCAAGGCTGTCTTAGAAGATGGGGGAAGGGATGGGAAGTACTGGGGAGGTGAGCTCAAAGGCAGCAGTATGGGGAGAAGGGGATTTATTGCAGCAGTGCTGGACACAGTGCACAAAAATGCAAAGGACCAGGCTTGATCTGTTCTGCTCACAGAACAGCTTGTTTTATGGGAAACATCTAAGAGGAATTAGGCTAAAACCCAACCAATTTCTCATGGACCGCTGAATAACTATCAGATGATGAGAGCTTTTGGCCATGACAAACTTGGGTTAAATTGGAACCAGTGACTTAATGTTTCCATACCCCTTTGCAGAATAAAGGCACACAGCCCCTGCACACTTGGTTGAGTCCTGCTCACCTACAGCAATTTACTGTGCTACAATTTCAGCATTCATGCAGTAGAATTCACTGCATAACAGGTTCTGTTGAATTGAAATTGATGTTGATTTATACTTCTTTGTAGAGCTAAAAAATGCAGTTAATCTCCATACAATTTTAATCTAAAATCCTGGAATACTAGAGAGGAGACAGGGCCAGCTCTATGCTGGAAACAGGTCAATATTATAAACAGATGATAGAAATTATATATATATATATATAACAGAGCCATAGCAACCAGAAGAGAATAATAAATTGGCCTGGGATTGGAAAAAAAATGATAAGAGTACAGTCAGGGAAAAATGTGTATGAATTACTGGCAGATTTTATTTGGCTTTAGTCATCCTCCTGGGAAGAAATAAACAGCTTTACAAACAAGCCAGAGAAGCTTCATTTGTATTCAAGGAAGCAAAGAGTTTGTTTTAGGTTCAGAGTTTGGTTGCTTGTTTTGGTTTTTTCCTTTTTACACACAGAAATTGGCCTGTGTCAAGAATGTTTGAAAACATGTTGGAAAGCAAAGAGTCACTGAGGCTACTATACTGAAGCTTTCTGGATCCCAGGAGATGTGAAGATGAGGCCTGGTGGATATGTCAGGACAGCAGGTGCCAAGGTATCGATAAATTAATGGCTGCAGGTCTGTGACCCCCATCAGATCTCCTAATCCCACTGAGCCCCACTTTCAGTGTAAGAGTTATAGTGCCTGTCAAATACAAAGAACCTCCATGACTCAGACTAAACTTGAATCAGATGTAAATTGCTGAATAAGAAGAGTGCATCTACACCTGCAGCCTTTACAACTTCCATAATCGCCTTTGTTTAAATAAAGGTGAAACCGTGGCATAGAGAGATGTCATAATGGCCCCAAACTGATGTACTGGGACATGCACATGGCAGGAATTGTGTGTGTGTCCTTCTTTAAACTAGAGATACGCTGTCATAAAATAATTTCTAGCTGAAGAAAGCGTGACATGTCAGAAATTACTAAAGAAGGCTACACGTACCTCATTTGGGGCTTGCTTTTCAGCCTGGCTGCCAAAGGCTTGCACAGCTTTGCTGCCTTGGGCACTTCCATGCAGCAGAACCATCCTCCTTTCCAGGGGAGACTTTGGGAAATTGGCCCATGGCCTTGAATCATGACAGAGGACAGAAGCTCACAGACATTAAGTTCCTACAGGTTTCACAGAAATAACAGATATATTTCATATATTTTTCTCTGAAAAGGGGATCCTTCACCATGACAGTGCAGAGATGTTTGTGGGGAAAAACCCCACAAACCAAACCAGCAATAGTTTGGTTGTTGTTTTGACATCTTGTTGTCAACATGTATAACTTGTCATATACCTACTGGAATTGGTTCTGTCCAGTCCACTTTTCAGAAGTAGTAAGTTTTCTAAGGAACAATTCATATAAGTTGCTTCTGAAGCAGTCAGCTGAAATCTACATTAAATTGCCACTGAAAAATTGCACCTTGCATCCTTTCTGCACATTTTGTTATTACTGTTTTGCAGTAGTTGCAAACAGCTTCCTACTACTGGCTAGTCAAAGCTCAAATAATAAAATTCAACTTTTCAATTAGTTGAGACATCAAATTCACATTTAAATATCTTTCACAGCACTAGCCATCAGGAGACTATGAGAAAAGATAAATTACATAATTTATACATAATTTATGGAATAAAAAAATACATTTAGAAGACCTGAAAAGAATACTTAGTCATTCAAGACATATTTATAATAATAAATGAGACTAAGAAGGCTCCTGCTCTGCCCTTGCCTGAAGGAAGGATCAACTCTGCCTGACAAATATCCATGAAGAACAGTTTAACTTGTTCTCAAAGATATGCAGCAACAGGGAATCTGCCACTATCCAAATGTGTCGTTGCAGTTGCCATTCGGAAGTTCTCCTAATGACAAACCTTAAGCCTATTTTACAGAAATTTTACTAGTTAAATTACAGAATTTTTTGTGGCTCCTATCCCCAGTAGGCACATGAAAAATGTAATTATTGCTTTATTCCTTACAGCAACCTTTTGCCTATTTGGGGACTGTTCTCACATCTTCCATTTTCTCCTCCCTAGACTAAACAAATGTAACTCTTTTGATCATTCCTTCACAGGTCGTATTTTCTGGACCTCTGGATCATTCTTACTGTTCTCCTTCAGTCTCCCTCCAACTGGGATGCATCTGACTTGAAGCTTTTTGCCCAAAATGAAATACAATGTTCTCCCTCTCCCTTGCAGTGTAGGACTCAATCATACGCAATACACAGAACACTTCTATTTATACATCAGAATAATTTCACTTCTCTCTCACAGCATGAAGAGTGTTGGTTTAGGTACAGCTTATTGGTAATAGTAACTCCAAATAGTTTTCTTCTCCTCTCAGAACTGCTGCTTTCCCCCAGCTGATTGCATTGGATTATTCCTGTGTCAGGAGAGGACCTTGCATCTGTTGTGCCTCCCTACCCTTACTGCACACCAGTACTTCTCAGCTCTACCCATCTTTTGTGGTTGATGATTACACATTGACAATTACTCTGAGTCTAAATATCCAACCAGCATTGCAGCCCTCTTCTTTATCTTTTACCAAGATCTTATTTCCTAAGCTCATTCACACACTTGTTGTGACGATGTAAAAAGTCGCAGTAGTATCAAGGTAACCAACATTCACTGCTTCCTATGGTACCTGTAACTTACTTACTTATGATTTATTGTTGGTAAATCCACGCTGGAAGACCCATTATTCTGTGGATGCCTTCTGGATGCTTTATTTCTCTTGGCAGTTTCTTAAGACCTGAAATCTGATTTACCAATTAGAAACTTTTTTTTTTAATTATTTTGGGAGTTTGTTTTGGTTTTGATACGGTTTTGGTTTTTTTGTGGGGGGGGATGTGAAGAACAGCATTTGCCAATTTTCCAGTCTCCTGTGATGCTACCTGTCTCCCCTAAACCAGCAGGGGATCAGCCAGCTCATGCTGATATGTTCTGAGGTAAATGTTATCAAGCTCATCCAACCTGTAAACTTCTAAATCATGGACATCCTCTTAATACTTCTGGCTCATTCCCCACTATAACTTGTGCATTGTGGAGAATATAACCATGACATATGCCACATCATTATCTTTAGGCTCTATGCATGATGAGTTTTCATGACAATTTCTCCAAACTTGTACCTGACAGCTGCAGCTGTTTTCTTTAAAAACATGGAAGCAGCAAGAGCTCATATGCACGTGTACTTGTTTCCATGCCACATCAATATATTGCCTTCATGACACATATCAGACAGACCCTTGAAAACAATATAAATTTACTTGAGAGAGAAAAAAAGAGCAGATTTTGATTTCAGGAAAACACAAACCGTAGTCCCTCTGTAGTGATCAAGGGTTTAATACTGTAGTACATAAAGAGTTAACAACTGTACTAAGCTCTGGATAAACTTTCTGTAGGAAGAGCATTTCTTCCTTTTCGTTTGAATTGAAGTATAAATTTGTTCTGCCATGAGATATTTGCAGTACACCCATGAACCATGACAAGCTAAGGTCACAGAATTGTGCAAAGTTTCATTTTCAAGGTTTGAAGGTTTGGGGATTTTTTTAAAACTAACAGAGTTGGAATTTGTGGTCATGGTCAAACAGTGATAAAATTAAGAACAGATAAAGCCACAAATAAAACTTTTTGAGACTTGAAAGCTTGGTTTTGTTGAAGGAGGGTAAGTACTGGCCTTTAATCAAAAGCACCGAGTGCTTGTTACAGTGAGCAGAGAAGCCAAGGCTGAAAGAGGTCTAAAATTCAATGCAGAAGATTGCTTTTCTAAAGCACTGCCACAGTGCAGGAGAGAGAAACAAAGGAACGCAACATTCATTTGCCTAGAAGTGTCTGTTAGAAAAATACATCACTTGCAATGAGACATGCTTTGCAATTGCAATACACAGCAATAATATTTAGGACAGCAATAGCTGCTAGGTGAATATTGAGCTCAGTCACCACCACCTGAAAAAATGCTCAGGCTCAGCAGGAGTATGACTACACCTTACTCTCCCCCAGCTTCAGGTGGACTCAGCAGCGCACCTCTATGCTAACTAAAAAGTTGGTTTTTATCAAGAGATAAGAATTTAGCTCTTATACAGCTTTCAGAGTAAACAATTTTGTGACACGTGAAAGTGCTTGGCGCCTATCCAAAAAGTTTCTGCCTATTTTATTCTTTTTCTTGCTTCTTGTTCAAGGTGGATTCATAAGCTTTACTTGTTTCAGTTCCTCAAATGTTTTTAAGGCTACCTCAGAGTACTAAAGAGACACCATAATTTTTTTTTAAACAGCTGAACAGGACAACATTAAGGTACATACACCAGGGTTAAATAACACTTATCAGTGTTTCATTTGACAAGCACTAAGAGCACTAAGCTCTAAGCACTACAGTCAGAAAGAACTTGAGCAAAAAGAGACCTTTCATCATGTAAAACAATGCTGTCATGCCACAGTCTGCTTCATGCCCAATGGGCTTCAGAAGAACCAACCCTTCAAATACTTCAAAGTTTTAGAGTTTCAATACCTGAACAGAGAAGTCCTGTAAAAAAAAAACAAGTAAAAACAATGGCAGAAGCTCACTTGACTCTGCAGAGTGAGAATGTCAAACTGGGGGAAACTCTACTAGGCAGAACAGAAAGTAACACTGCCAAGGACTGGGTGCCTGATTACTCAGGAGTCACATAAGGGAGAACACAGCAATTGCTCTGGACACTGACATCCTGAAAGACAGCTCAAGGGAGTACAACAAAACAAAGCAGGACACGTCACATGTCGCAGAAGTACTGGGGACTCTGCAGAGCAATGAAGGGAAAGATCTTTGACTAAATTAGAAAATTACTGCATCTAGCTGTGGGCATTGCCCTGAATGATCAAGAAGAAACATGATAAAGTAGGCCTCATTACAAGTCTTACTTCTAAACATGATGTCTATTATTAACCAGATGATTTTAGACTGAGAAAATTATTTTCTAAAAGAGACATGTGATAATCAAATTTGTACTAATATAAAACTAGAGCTTGTTCACTTGTTGCAACAGCATACAGATTCCTTTTATACAAAGCAAGGAATGGTTGCTAACAGTCAGTTACAACAGTTACAGACAACACACAGCTGCCTGCTGAAGAGCATGAAGCAGTATGGAAAAAAATGCCCCAAATCCAACACTTCTGTAATATTTAAGAGGCCTTTGCAGGTCTCTCATCCAGGCCCCCTATTTGAAGTGGAGCATCACCAATGCTAGATCAGGGCCAACTTAGTTTTGTTGAGCTAAGTCCTGAACCTTTCCAGGAATGGAGTTCCAGCACCTCTCTTAAAAAACATTCTTAAAACCAGTCCTTTGTCACTCTCCTTGCGAGCAGGTTTTCCTTGAAGCTTTTCCAGGGCCTCCCATACTGCAATTCAGAGCTGTAGCCGTTTGATGTACTATCTAGGGCTTGACCCCACAATCTTGTAACTACCCTCCCTACAGCTGCAGGCTCCAGTTGAATCACCCTGCACATTCTCTTCCCAGGCTAAACTGGCCCTGCTTCCTCCAGCTCTCCTCATGGCTCACATGCCCTAGAACCTTGACCACCTTGACCATTCTCCAGTCTTTCAGGATCTTTTACAGGCCCAAAACAGGACACAATATTTTAAGCAAGACCTTCCCAGTGCCACACCAGAGGTAATAACTTCCCTCTATCTGCTGCTCATGCTTTTCCTAAGGTAACCCAGCATATGGTTTGCCCGTTGTACGATGAGCGTGGTATTGGCTCATACCCAATTTCATAGTCAAAGAAAGAAGTCAATTTATGATTCATACACTGTTGTTTTTCATAAGGCAAATCGAAAACTAAACACCCAGAGGCTAGAATCCATCAGCATGAGTTTGAGTGTGCTTTTAAAGAGTCATGGTGAATATAAAGCAAAAATCAGCAAGATAAGCAGAAGATAATACTGGAAAGTGTTCCATGCCAGATTGATAAGCATGGGCACAACCTCTATTTTAATTTTCAATAACAGTTCTTTGGCTTTGAGGTAAAAAAGATGAATTATTGCAGGAACCAAACAAGGGAAGTCTCTGTCCTGACTGCCAGCCTAGTCACTGAGAAGTTTGCCCTAAAGTACCCTTCCAAATCCCATTTCACTCTGCAGACCTCTCACCCATGAAAAGACAGTGACCAACAAGGAACTGCTATGAGAACCAGCCTAGACTAGGAAATTTAAAATATTCCAAATGGGATATAGGATATTTAGTATAAGTTAACACATAGCATGTCTATTACTTTGTATCTAAGAGGGAGACTTCACTCAGATGTTTCCTTTGGACTCTGCAATCATTGCATAGCAAACACAAGTATGAATTCATCACTGCATGGTCAGTATCAAAAAGCTGCTGTGCAATACAATTTTGACAGAATGGGAATCTCAAACAATGTAAAAAATGACAGTCACATAGATTTAGGTATTTAATAGTTGCAAAAATCTAGATAGAAAGGTGAGACGAATTCTGCATATCAACTGGGGAAGACATCTACACAGCAAAGGTTACAAAAAGACAAGCAATAATCTGGGCTGACACTAAACTATACCCACTAATATTTAGAAAAATACCCACAAGATTGCCACTTCCTCGGATTTGTTACAGAGGTTAGCAGAGTAATCCTGTTCTTACCCAGACCTTTTCCCTTTGAGAGTCAGCCAGCTGACTGAAAATCATCAGCAGAATCAGAAGTTACTAAGAAATTTATGAACTAGTACAGCAGGTACCAAATGCTACAAATTCAATAATCATTGATTTAGAGGGTACTTTACCTGTAAAAAACCTCAAATTAGGTTTAAAAAATGTTCTTTAAATATTTTCATTCAGATCTTGGTGATGCTGGTGCCTTTCATGTACATTAGCCATCAGTCATTTCACAGGTTTTCATGTGCTGACACTAAAAGTAACATTCAATCAACTGATATAAATGAAACAATGAAAGAACAGTGCAAGAGGATGGTTTGTAGGCACCCTTGTTCCCACTTTTCTGGCAATTCTCCATTTGCAGTAATGATTCACAATTGTTAATTCCTTGGCCTGCCCAGCTTTAGCACTCCTTACAACTTTTACATTTTCACATCTTAACAACTCCATGTTCATATGCATTGCTACTGCTTGGCTGTAGAGACCACTGGAAGGGATTTGCCTGTGATGGAGCTGCAATGTTTTTGGAAGTTATAGCACTTCTGCTGAAAAGTGAGACCTTATCAGATGGCTATTCCTCACCCATTCAGGATAAGCAAATGTGTTTTTCTTGCTGAGAGAAGATACTGGACGTGGCACTCAGTGCCATGGTTTAGTTGATGAGAATGTGTTAGGTCATAAATTGGACTTGAAGATCTCAAAGGTCTTTTCCAACCTAGTTAATTCTGTGATTCTGTGAACCCAACTATGCAAAAAAGAGTCACTGGGCAGACTTCCTATAGTTACTGACTGTTGTATAGCTTCAGCTTTTCAATCCTCAGGATTTGCAGTAACCTGAACAACAATTGGTTTTGTCCCTGTAGGCTGGGCTGGAGGAAGGAAAACACTCTTTTGGGTTCCCACAAGAAGACAATTCCCAAGAACTGACTGGGTGCTGATGAGACAAGTGTCACACCCTGTACCAGAACTAGAGCAGGAAAAAGCGGGGCTGCGTATTTAACGCTGTGGTACCTGACTGGAAGACGTATCTGGCCAAGCCTTGCATCAGCTCTGCTGGCCAGGTGGGTGGAGCCGACTCCCCCGTCTCTCTCTTCAGTCGGAATGTCAGCTCAAACCCGAAACCACTCGGTCCATCTGCTCCTGTAAACCTGGAGGGAACGAAAAATAAAAAGTCGTGACACAGTTCTTGTAACCAGAGCAACATTAAAGATTAGAGCCATGGAAAAATGATGTTCTCCTCATAGAACCAGCCATCCAGGGAGTGGAATCTGGATGTGCAGTGAATCCTATGTTATGTAACCACACGTGAAGATCTGCCTAACTGACTGATACAGGACAGTGACAGCCTCACAAATGCAAAGTTGTGCCTTGGACAACCAGCATCCCTACGTTGTTTTATTAGTTTCACATATCAGTTAGTAAAGGAAAAAAGGAAATATTTCTTAAAGGGAGAAACAAAAAAGCTTCAAAGTGGATAGTTTTCAAGAACTGATTCCAGGAAAAAGTATAAACCAAAAACTGCAACATATTATGAATGGGTCAGTTTTAAGAAAGATCAAAGTTAACAGAAAGCCTTCAAGCTGATCTTTCACAGTTAAATTTTTTGGAAAGTAAGATGGCTCTCTATTGAATTTCCTCCTTTCAAGGCATGTTCTGAAACAACACAGCTTTACTTCTAATATGCAATGAGATAGAGTCCAGCAGGCTTTGTTTTTTTTAACCGCTTGGATCTCTGCTTCCCAAAAATAACTGTTTAAAGAAGACCACACATGCTTTACATTGATACATATGAAAGTTACTCAGTAACAGAAGTGTTTAGGTAACTATCCATCAAATCTAAAGCAACACTTGTATTTAGGAGAACATTGCTGGTCAGCAATACACCAGTAGTCACGAGGCAGTAAAGCTGACAGGCAACATTACTTAAATGGATTTGTTCATATGGTAGTGTGACTCTTAAACGGAGAACTACTAAATAATAATAATAAAGAAATGGTAAGGAAACAAGCATTAAGCTACTTCCCTTTTCATATTTAAAAAAAATCCCCAAAGAGTCAAGATGTATCTTCCAAAGAACACTCAGAAAATGTAGCAGCATACCATGCTTATATTCTCAAAACAACAGTTAAATCTTAGAAGAATTTTATTTGCATGTAAGAGATTTGTATTTAAAGATTAGAGTTTAAATGTTTTTGAATAGTCAATGGTCACAAGTTGGTGAAAATACAGGGCAATTTAAAAACATGCGATTCACCTGCAAGGTGCAGCTGTTCTGAGGTAACACTCTATAAAGTAAAAGTCTTTGATCTGTTTAATTTTAGCTTGGTAATCTGGTTTTGAGGAAATTGTGACACATGTGGCCTTGAATACTTGTGATTACTTTGGAAATACTTTGTGCTTAATTTAGACAGGTCTTTAATAGAAAGAAATATTAATATTCAGAATGTAATTAGCATAGTAATTTTGACAGTATTTTTGCAAAAGGTTTTGCTTTTATTCTTAATAAAAGTCCTGTATTTGAAGATAAGTTCAATGTAGCCGTTTCAACTGCTGCTATGAAATTTCTCTCACTGAACAATGGACCATAATCCAGGATCAGAGCTCCTGGATGAGGTTTGGGGGATGTACCTGAAAATGGAGTCAGACATAAGCTTCAGGAGCTACACAGACCTACAACCTTCCAGTATGCTTCTGACCTTGGTCTAGGAAAATCAAAGAGAAGTATCCAGTAGCCAAGTTATACAGCTTGGTTTCTTTTATGGATATACTTTTTACTACAAGTGCTCACACTGGCTCCAGCTTCAAAATCTGTGATGATAAGGATGTACTAGTCTGCTAGTAGAGAGGCAAGTAGCATGGGAAATGATTTGTCCCAGTTAGAAACCCAAGATCTCCAGGTACATATGCCAGTGGTAGACAGAGCAAATGGCTTATCATCTCTCACAAGGACAAAGAGACGCCTCTATTCCACGTGGAAACTGCGTTCCAATGGCAGTCTCCTCCATTTAGAGGATGCCTACCCTGCTTAAGCATTATCTTAGGAGGATGACAAGAAGCTGGAAAAAAATCCACCACACCTTGCAGGCTTGCAGATGTTCAAACTTGTGCTTCTTCCTGTAAGTTCCAAAGTTCCCCCAAACTTCTGGGAAACTTCTAGAAAATCAACCACTTTCATCCAGCCACAGTCCATGAACAAGCTAAAAACCCTAACAATATTTCCAGAAGAGAAAGACCAAACAAGCCTCATTTTGACAGAAAAACTGGGTGGAAGGGTAATGATAACCCACAGATGGAAGAAATCTTGCTAAAGCACATGGTAGCCATGAGCTCTTCCACAGACCTCCCCACATACCTGCACCAACCTGCTCCCTTTCCAGTGGCAAGCATTCCTAGCAGGTCAGCCTGAGATAACTCCTGTGCCAACTGCAGAGGCAACATACTTTTATTACAGCCTTTGATGTACAGAAACAAGATTCTGGCACTTTTTGGGGTTGGTTTCTCTGAGAGCTAGGGAGGTGAGGACTGAGATGGTAGGTTTGGTGTGGGTTTTTCTGGTCATGGTTAGGTTGGTTGGGTGTTTTTGTTGGTCTTTTTTTTTTGGGGGGGGGTGGGGTGGTCTGTTGTTTGGTTTTGGGTTTGGGTGGAGGGTTTTTTTTTAGGGGTAGCAGTGGTTTAAATCTGAAGGTAACCAGTTCAAACTACAGGCAATTTAGAACAAGGACTTTGGAGCTTAGTTCAGCATCTCAGCACTGAAGTGCTTTACAGGTAATTTCTTCAGCCAAACTCCTGCAGCACAGCAATCCAAAAGCACCTCAGCTTTACAGTAATATGATGATCTGAGATGGAATGTGTGCAGGAAGAAAGCCTCAGAATTAGTGTTTTGTATCCCTGCATGGCACTGGCTACACAAACTGAAAGCTGCAGTACAGCATTAAGTTTCTGTACTAACAGATCTGAATATTTCACATAGTTTGTTTTATGCCTTGGTTCTGCTGAACTCTGGAGTTTTAAGTGAAAGTTTCTAGCGAACACTTCTAAAACACTACAAATGAGGGGGGAGGGTGAACCCATATTTTGCCCCAAAACTAAAGATGCTAAGTATAAAGAGTCAGCATGGACTATATTGTGCCCACCACTGCTTTGCTCCCTCCAACACAAGGGCACATCACCTTTTTAGCCAACCCAACTGCAAAGCAACTGGGTAAGTTTTCAGAAAAATAAACACTGACAGAGAAATTCTTGGCTTGCTGCATGCTCACTGGCACACATCAGATAGTTTTATATTATGACTACAGCAGTAGTAGAAGGATCTGGCATCTGCCAAGTAAAATCCAACCCCATATTTCATATCAAAACCTTATTTTGTCAAAAGAACAAAAATAAACCTTTCAAAAGCCAAGGTCATACATTACATGCCATTCTTAGGTTAAAACTCCCTTTATCTGTTCAGCAGATCAGCTCAGCAGAACAAACCACACTGCAGCACTGCACATATGCTGGAGGAGCCTGGCTTGTTCCTTTAATGAGGTAAGAGTTTCACTGATCATGATATTTAGTTCCAGCAAAAGAATCCAAAGAAATAGAGGCCCTTTTATTTACAGAGCTGTGCAATCAGGCCCCACCCGAGACCCCCACCACTCCATGCTCTGCCAGGCCCTCTCCTGAAGCCACACACAGAGAACTGAAAAGCTGCTCCCCTCTGCAGCAGAGTACCCAGGGCGTTTTTCACATCAAATAACCCAGCTTAAGAGGATCAAAAGCCAAAGTAGCCCTTTGCTTTAAAAGCAGCTCTGAAAACCAGAGGCTTTTCAGTTTAAATCAAAGCTATTTGCCAAAGCATTTTCATTCTCACTTTTGCAAGGAAGAAGGGAAGGTTTGCATCACTGCAGTGCAAATGGCAGTATTTCTGCAATTCTGCTTTTGAAAGCTACACAGCTCTGTACAAGGAGCAGAGTGTACTAGGTGTTTATTTTTTTGAGAGTTTGAAAGTATGTGCATATAAATATATTAGGTGAACCAATCTCTGGAAAAGGGAGTTTACATAGGGAAATCACTATGATTATTTCAGCCTGAGAACAACAAGAAAGCCCTTTCAAGATGTTTGGGAATAGTTAGGACTGCACTTTCAGAAGTCACAGCTGCACTCCCAACAGCTTCAGAGAGATAAACCGAGTCTCTTCAGGGAAGCAAGGTCACAGCACTCTGGAATGAGTCTCAGACTCAGTTTTTAGCTGCTTCAACACTACTTTTGTGAAGCTACTTAGGATGCCTTTTACTTCAACTCCTTAATTGCATCCTTCCACATCTTCTACAAAGACAGTTACCTGTTCTGCTGCTGGTGAGCTACTCTGATACCATTTTGAAGGCTGCAGAAATTCAGTATCACTACATTTCTAAACCTGACATCAGGAAGGGCTGCTGTTATTTGCATCAGTACCAATTTTAATTGCACCCACCCATCCCCATCCCACCCACCAAAAAAATCCCCAACACAGTAATTGCCAATCCATAGCTTTCAGTACTCCAGATCAGTTTCTCAGGATCTCTTCAAAGTTTGTGGAGATGGTCAAACCAAGGTGAGGAGCAAGATCCACCACTGCCTGCCTGATGAGATCAAAGCACTTTGGAGTCCAACTCTGAATAGTCTTTTAAGCCTGCAGAGCTAATAACCCTCCCAGAAGATTTTTTTATTAGGTAGCAAAGAGACTACTATTGGCAACACAGAAAACTGGTGTCACAAAAAGCATCAAGGTATCCAGTGACTGACTTCACAGATCCTCCCTGAGAATCACTTAGATCATCTGAGACGTGAATCACTTCCCTTTTACTGCTCACTAACAAGCAACACAAAGGATGGTCTCCTGTCCAAAACCAATAGAGAAGCCTTCAGCAGCCACTGAGCTAAACACTTCAGTGTGTCTATCTCCTGGGAAGGGTATCAGGCAAGAGCTGATGTGCCTTAAACAAGATTATGCACAGTCAGTCTTCTGAATTCAAGCTCCAGGTGCATTGCATAATTTCTACCCACCATAAGCAAACGACTCTCAGATTCCAGAGCTTAAGGGAAAAAGGAGGAGAAAAAAGAGAAGTAAAAACAAACAAAAAAAGGCACCATACCTCGTGCTTCCAGCATCTCCCCTAACAGGAAGCGGTTGTTTTTAGTGCAGCTGTCAAACAGTACAAAACTCTCATCTGAGAGCCCTGAGAGCAGGCTGGGAGGTTCCTGTGAAGCAATTTCATAAGAAAATAGGCACAGCAACCCCTTTATATAAAAGGCTTAAAAAGTATCCAGAAGAGTTATTTCAGCCAAAACCTACCTGCTTACTCACATATTCTCCTGGATTGTTTCCTGACATTTAAAAAAGTAGTCATTCACTTAAAAACATTTGAGAGAAGCAGGAGGTGGTTATCTGGATGTCAGATGGCTATCTCTTCTGAGTGCTTAGCAGGAAATTCCATGAGCTCCTGTCCTCCCAAACTTGCACACACAGTCTTACTGGACTCTGTTGCAGCTTGATTTAAGAAAAAACTCCATGCATAAGCAGGGCAAATATAAACATAAAACGAACACGTGCTCAAAGATTTCTGTTCATGTAAAATCATGGTTGGAAAGTGAGTGACAAAGTGCTCAGAGATATCAGTCTATGGCAGCTGGTGCTTAGAGCTTGCTCTTGCAGTACATCATATCAAATGTGCAAGCCATCAACCAAATGGAAAACTCTTCTAGAAAGTTAAATTGTTTTTAGAGATTTATTCCAACATCTAAATCCAAACAGATGCAGAGGCACTCACTCCGCAGTTAATTGGAGGCATTTCTCAGCTTTCTAAAATACTCACGTAGGATCCACTTAGAATGCTTACATTAACGGATAAATTGTTTTTTCCCCTAAACCTACAGAGTCAAGTCAACCTTATTCGTAATTCTGCAGACACAACTTTTATACAGCATCACTAGATAGTGATCAAACTCCAGAATAGGATCTAGGGATATGCTCCAGGGAAGTCAGCTCTCTGAGAAGGCATGGGCTGGAAATTTTGGAGGTCCTTTCCAACTCAAGTGATCCTACAAAAAGCACCATGGCCAAGAACACAGGTATGAACTTCTGCTACTGATACTCTGTATCCAGAACAGTGCTTGCAGGACCCACAGCTGATAATTCATAAACACTTGAGTTAAACTCCTTTTCAGAGAAGTGGTTCCTATACTCAGCTCCTGCCCAGTCACCTGGGAAACAGCTCCTGAACTGTGCTGTCTCTAGTCTAGTCTGTTAAAGTAAACCACCATCAGTTTTCTGCTCACTTTAATGTGCTGGGCTGCAAGTTAAGGCAATCTAGGGGCTGCTTCTTTGAGGCTCTGCTGTCCATGCCATGAAAGCAGTAGCATCTGGAAGAAGGATGGGACCATGCTTAGCTGCTGGAGGTTAATCCCTTTGAGCTCTAGAGGCTTGGAAGCATTATTGTCTCATTCTGGAGAGTGCCAACTTACAGTCACACCTGTAGGGATAGAGCTTGCAGGTTAAGGGCAAACGGCTGCAAAGACCCTATCAGTGCCAAAGGGATCGATCTGCCTCATTATCAACACCACATCAGGAAACTTCTGAAAGTGCTAAAACAGCAGCCAGGTAACCTAAGTTTGAACCTCCTGTCTGCTACAAACTTCTCATCCTCCTCAACCAGTTACTTAGGAATTTGATTCTCAGATGTAAATAATGATAGCTCCCTGCTTCAAAGATTAATGTGACACACTCATCATATAGGAAATGCTTATATACTCCATCTATCAAGGTTGCAAAAGCTGGGAAATTAACTCCATATTCTGCACAGCATGGACAAATACAGAACACGGGAAATGACTAAAACAAGCAAATACGAAACAGGAGGTTGTATGGGATATGTCACTCCCTACTCCCTCATGTTCACATGAGGGCACTTTACATTTTATTTTCTCTATTTTAGGGTGACCACGTGGTTCAGCTCAAGGGCTCACACATTTCTGCACAGAGCTACTCTGGCTTCCCACTTCATGGCCAGCAGAATCAGCCGAGCCCAGGTGAGGTGTTGAGAGCAGGTTCTGAACCACCACAACCAGCATCACAAGTGAGGCTGTGCTTCTTGGCAAAGAAAGTGCAAAGAGTTTCACTGCAAAAGCCTGGGAAGTTGCAGCAGACTTGCATCATCTTAATGCCCACTGAAAGGGTCTGGAAAGAAAAGCTAGGGGTACAATAAGGATTTACTGTTGCATTCACAGAACAAGAGTTAAGGCACTAATGAAAAAGAAAACTTATCAAGATCTGTAACATTTTGCTTAAGCTCCCTATTTATACTGCACTTCCGAACTACTCATCCTTCATTTCTACAAGGCCCAGAAGAACAGTGCTCTTATTTGGCCTGAGCTGGAGGTGATTCTGCCAACAAAGCACACAGTCACTGCATGACACAGTGCACTAGAGAAGACAAACTTTCATCTGCACATGGATCCCACTTCATATTGGAACTGAATCCTTAGCTCTGATAGATAAGGAATCCACATTTCCACAACTTCACCTACGGGCTCAGCTGCAACCTCACCAGGCAAGAGAACATTAGCAAAGGGTTAGTTTGAGCCAGCACAGCTAGGAAGGGCAGCATTGCTGTGCTTGCTCAGCAGCTGGGAAAAGGGCACCAACTTTCCTTGCAGTGTCTGCTGGCTCCTTCATAGCTCCTACTGTGGAAAGTTCTGCAGCTGCTGGGAGGAACCTATTCGCATAACAAAAGCGCCTTTCAAAGGCAGTATGGGAGGGTGGAAAGAATATGAAAAAAACCTCAAGGCCACTGACAGTTACACTCAGTATTTTTCAGCATTGCCTAAAGGTCTCAGGCGAGGCTCAGGACTCCAGTATGTTACGTGGAATATAAACACCAGTGTCTCCCATTACTTTCCTGCTGGCTAAAGAACATACTTTAAGAAAAATCTTGCAAGAAGCAAATTGAGCTTATCCTTGAGCACATTTTTAGGACTCTCATACAATTAAGTTCTCAGCTGTGCAATAAATGAACTCAAGGCATAAAAGATATTCAGAAGCTTTTAGGAGCCTGAACTCCAACAGCTTGCAAGCAGGCTACAGGCACCCCACGTATTGCTGGCTGGCAAAATGCTCAGTATGAACCAGCAAGGTGAGCCTGCAGCCCAGGAAGTCAACTGCGTCCTGGGCTGCGCCACCAGAGAGAGGTGTGGCCAGCATGAGGAAAGTGGTTCTGCTCTTCTACTCTACTCTTGTGAGATCCCTCCTGGACTTCTGCATCCAGCTCTGGGACTCCCGTTCTAAAAATAACATGGATCTGTTGCAGCAAGTCCTGAGGATGGCCAAGAAGATGCTCAGAGTACTGGGGACAGGCTGAGAGTTGGGCCTGTTCAGCCTGGAGAAGAGAAGGCTCCAGAGAGACTTTAGAGCATCTTCCAGTACCCAAATGGCTGGAGAGTTGGAGAAAGACTTTAGACAACGGCATGAAGTGATGAAAGAAGGGAGAATGCCTTTAAACTGACAGAGAGTAGGTTTAGATTACATATTATTGTGAGGGTGATGAGGCACTGGCACAGGGTTGTCCAGCAGAGCTGTGGATGCCCCATTCCTGGAAGTGTTCCAGGCCAGGCTGGATCAGGCCTTGGTATCCCCTGGTCTAGTGGGGATTGGAGCTAGAAGATCTTTATGGTCCCTTCCAACCTACACCCATCTATGGCTCTAAGATCCTGATGGATCTGGAATTCAATCCCTGTTCTTTCACTTCATCAGCTATAGAAATCCAGACAATTCTGCCTTCCCGGGTGAGTTGTTACATAGTCTCATTTCATTGCAAAGGGTGCACTTCAAAATATACTGATGAGCACCATGAGAGATCTAAATCAATTAAACAGGCAGCAAAAGGTCCTTGGAGCTTGAGCTGTAATTCCAGGGAAAAGGAAGCACTGGACTGATGGTGAAAGGCTCCCAAAAGGGAAACATGATACATCTGCAATGAAAAGTCTACTATAGATATTTTTTTAATGTGCCTGTAAGCGTTAAGCTTCTCCTGCAAGACTATCTTTCTTTCCTTTGAAGCACTTTGAAACTTCTAGGGCAAATGAACTCCATTTGTTGCAAGACAATGTCCAAAAGGATAAAATAAATCTTTGCCTCTTAAAAATCAAACAAAGGAGGAGGGAAAGTGTCATTCCCTCACCATCCTTTCAGCGGCTCCAGGCTTACCCCTAAAAATTTTAATAGAGGCAAAATAGTTTTGCTTCTCAGGCAAACCACTTCAGTTATGGGAACTGCAAAATGGCTCAGCTTGTCTTTCAAACAGGAGGAAAATTGGGAGAGCGATGTCAACTTATAGCATATTTCAGTACTGCTTAGTGCAGTAAGCAGAAACACTCTCCTCATGTTCCTGATCACTTTTGGAGGAATAACTTGCCTAACAAAAAACACAGAGGTCAGCATACAGCCCATCACAACTGCTCTCTTAGAGAAAACCCCCCATTTATCTTTGAACACTAAATTCTTTGCTTTTCTGCTTAATGCTACTCTTCTGGGTAAAAAAGGAATTCAAGGCCCAGACATATTATTTTTGCGTAATAAGGTTATACATATGGATTCAACTTAGCTAGGAAATGTCAACTTAAGTCTTGTCTTTGTGAGGAAATTTACTGTAACTAGTCTACCAGTATAATTATATTGCTGTAGTTCTACTGGTAAAATTCCCCTGTTGAGCCTTATTCATAACAACAGCTGCCTTTATGGTTTATTTTTGTCGACTATGCCAAAAAAGGCCCCTGCTCCAGAAAGGCCACAACAATTTACAGCGGAGGAGGGGAAGTAGCTGTGCCAGTGCAACTGGAGCAGTAGAAAGAATAACAGTATAGCAATGGCAGTATTTCTTTATACTAATGAATTATTTGCTACCAAAAAAAAAGTGAAATAGTGCAAGAAAGCTATACTGTACATCAGATATCATAAGGTATGTGCCAGTTTCCTGCTACATTTCATAGCTTTGGTAAAGGCCCCCCAAGCCAGACACTGGTCTGCATCAGCCCCTCCATGTGCATCCTTTTGTTCTCGCCTCCTTCCCAAATGCTGCAGTGCATTTGTCCCAGGAGTACTCTTTTCCCCCCATTCCCTTATAGAAGCAATGCCTTGCTGCCCAGCAACTGCCCAGGGCCCCTGAAAAACAAATGGGCATTTAAGACCAGTCCCTCTGGTTTACAGTTTGCATCTCAGGGACCAGGGATAGCTGGAAAGCAAAGAGCTCTCTTTGCAAAAAGGATTTTGAAACAATCGCCCTTCACTTCGGCAGTGCAAGAATGCTGAGCTAGACAAAACAATGAGCCATCTGTGCACTCTTCCCTTGTCTGTATCCTCTGAGCTTAAATCACAGCTCCCCAAGAATGGCCGAGTCCCCCTTCACCTCCGCCCACTCTGTTTACATCCTGAAAAAAACCAGTTTTCTGGCCTATTTTTTTCTTTTTGTTCTTAAGAGTCCTTGCAAAATCTTCCTTTAAACCTCAGCCCTTTGTCAGGTGGTATCCCATCTACCCAGCTTTGTCAAGTGATCAAAAAGCGCCTCCCACCAGTGATCCGTTCCTTGTTTACCATCCCTAGAGGCAGAGTGGCACTCAGGAGCCCTACTCACCCCTTTGTCCAAGGAAGGCAATACCATCTGAATGGGAGACCACCAAGATTTGCAGGCCTCTTTTGTTAGCCTGGTGTCACTGCCTATTGGGCCTTGATTCAAAATTGAGATGACAGTAGAGAGGCAGCTGAGTTAGGTCATCACCACTGAGTTTCCAGCTTAGAAGAGAGAAACACCAACAGCTCAAATTTTACATAAATTTGGTAACTTTATTATCAGTGGTAATTTGTTGTTACCAATTGTAGCCACTGTCTCATCCAGAAACATGCACTATTCCAGTACTAGTCAAGAAGGCAGGTTCCCAACACTAAAATCGCATTGAGGGAAAAACAAAGGGAATTAGCTATGAATAACAATTCGGATCTATTTCTTCCAACATTTATGTTGTTAGTATCTCTATTCCAGCCAGCAAATGGATTAAAAAATGTCAATTATCTCATAGCTGCACTGCTCAAAAATACTTTTACCTTCATATCTCACTGAAAAAAAAGCCAACTATTTTTCAATTCTTGATTTTTAAAACATCATAAACAGATCTTTATCACATAAAGCAATCTTTCACTAGAAGACCCAATTTTGATCCTCAGTCGCTTCTCTTCCTGGCAGGCTGAATTCACTGGGAGAACAGAGCCTGCAAACTCTCCCACATCATGCAGCACTAACCCAGCTTGGAGATCAGAGTAAGGAAGCCTTGTCTTGGATCAACTCTCCTCCAATGTTCCAAGATCATAAATGTGGAAGTTCTGTTGGTGAAAAAAACCCCATAAAATCATCCAGCTTGAGCACTATGCCCCTTCCCCTGCATGCCAGCAAGAGGCTTATCCTACCAGGATGTAGCACTGGAGTGCAGACACACTACCGAACAGGAAGTGGTGTTTGCCTTCAATGTTCAGTACTAAACCTTCTTCCAATCTTTTCCCCCCTTTTTTTCTTTTTTATTGAAAACAGTCCTTCTTGTAAATTCAACTACCGTGCTGTAAACGTTAAATGAATTTCCTTCAATGCCTCAAAAAAACATTCTAAATCTAGCACAGTTCGAGAGTGGTCTCGTCCCACAGCCCCTGCATGTAAACACAGACAGACCGCAGCACAAAGCAGGCTGCTCTCCGTAGGTGGCCTACATCTTTCATTTCATTAAGGGTACTAACTACCTCCAGCAAATGACATTTGGAAACCAAGTGCACTCTGCCTTGGAGGAGGGAAAATCAGATCTCCCTGCGGTGACCAATAGCTTCAGGGGAGGTCTGCCTCCAGCAGACACAAGCCTTAGAGGGTTCTGGTGCATGGCAGTCACTGGAGGGACAGCCTCAGTGTGACACATAAATAGGCATGATGCTGGGTTTAACTGGTTGGTTTTTTTGTCTAGGAAATAGAGAATTGAAGCCTACATGAACACACTTGCGCATATGCTTCTTTAAAATGTCTGAACTCATTGGTCAAATTCAATCCAGTCCTTCAGAGGAAGAGTTGTCCCCCAAAAAAGTCACATTTCTGCAAAGTATGCAAAAACAAACAGCCAGATAGAAGAAAAGGTTCTACAGCTGTTCCCAGTAAGCAAGTTTCAGTAGAAGCACACCTGTATTTCTAGACACCAGAGAATCCACACAGGTGAGACTTGTTAAAAGTACCTTCATTTTAAGAAAAGCTCATTCCAACTCCTATCTTTATAGGTATGAAAAAAATCTAATCACAAGACAAATCCATTAAAAGATGGATTTTATTGTGCTGTGCAGCTAAACTACTCTTTCCAACTCTGACAGATTCTCAAATAAACTATCATTGAAATAAAACACTTTTTACAGAGTTTGGGGAGTCACAGAACTCTAATTCCATGGCCTCTCCCTTTGCATTCTACCATGAACCTTCCTCACTCCCCTCTGCCTCAGACAGAAGACCAAATGAAAAAATACATTTGGGATCAGTCTTTGATAGGCAAACAAGAAAAAGGAAGTCCAGAGTATGGTGCCCACCTTGGACCCTCTCTTCTCCAAGTCCTACCTCTTGTACCTCTTTCCTAAACGGATGCTCACTGATACCCTCTTCCATGTAATTCCCTTTAGCTGGAGCAGATGCGCCACCTCCAGCAATCTTTCATCTCTCAAGTAGACATGCTGAACTTTACAAATCTTATCTGAAATATGGATCTACCACATCTCTCTAATTTACCATCTTCCAAAAGGCCCTCTGTTTTATCATGAAACAAAGAAGGGCAGAGTCAGTCTCCACCATTTTAAAAGCATTCACTGTTACCTTGCAGTTTGGTGTAATATTTCAGCAGTGCTTTAGGCATGTGGTTTATAAAGCACTTAGGGACCCATTAAACAGCAAAATTTAAGGCTAAAGGCTGGCAAGCTGAGGGCAGTGAGCTTTTAAATTTATGAAAGGCTACAGAACTAAGAGGCCACTAAAGTGACAGCTGTCAGCACCACTCCGTCCTACATTCATGCAGGTTCAAAGGAGAAGCCAGCATGCACTCAAAAGAAAGAGAGCACTCGTTCCAACTTCCAGGCTATTTTCTAAATACTCTTTTCAAACTCCTTTTATATTCAGAAAAAGCCTTCCAGAAAACATCCACCCCTCTGCAAGCCCTTCATTGGTTACCTGATCCAGTTTTGCGCTCCTTTTTCTTCCTCCCAGCTCTAACAAGCATCCTTGCCCTTTTACAAGTTAAGGTCATTCAGAGGATCTATACAAGCAAGCAGAACACAAGCTGGACTGGAGATCTTGAAAGGCTCTTGCTTACCCTCACCTTTAATAGGGAGGCACCACCCACAGAGACAACAGTTACCCGGCATGCACCACTCCCTCCCGATCCAAATGGAAAGCAGCACAAATCAAAAGGACCACAGCAAGTTGGAACCTGTTGTCTCAGCGGGTGGTACCCTGCATCTGTAATAGAGATGAAGGCAGCTGTAATCTCTCTGGTTTTATGCAAATGAAGTGCTGCACTTCGGCTCCTGGCTAGGGGCCAGGAAAAAAAACAAACCCAAAACCTCCAAACCCCACCACCCTTGTCAGTATGAAGCTGGTGTAGTAAACATCAAAACACAGTTGGCATGTCACTTTGCGGGATGTGGGAAGACCACAAATATTCTTCTTATCTCAATCTATCCATAATTTAAGCCTTACTTTCTATTTCAGCTTTGAATTACAACCCTGCAATTTTAATACAAATAAGACTATTCAAGGTGTTCAGAAATTCTGTCACATCATGGTTTTCACTTTCCATGCACATCTTTAAAGTGTTAAGAAAAAGGATGACCACTGGAACTACAGAACAGTTAAGTGGAGATTCAGCCTTGGCCTTAAAGCAAACTGAAGACAGAAGCCAGTCTGGGAAATACATATTTTTCTTCTTAGTCCCTGGACAGCCCTGCAAACCCATGCCAGAACAATTTGGGGCTGGCACACGCTGTGGCACCACAGTAACCCTATTGTGTAAAGCTGAAAGAGATCATAGTGTGTCATCTGGTCCAACCTTCCTGCTCATGCAGGCTAATCCCAGAGCACACGGGACAGGATTGTGTCCAGATGGTTCTTTAGTCACAGCCTCTCTGGACAATCTGTTCCAGTGCATGGTCACCCACACAGTAGTTAGGTTCTTCCTCATCTGCAGGTAGAACTCCTGTGCATCAGTTTCTGCCTGTTGCCTCCTGGGTCAGAGAGCCCTGAGGGCTGCTGCAAGGACGGCACTCAGCAGTAGCTGAAGCTGCCATTGCCACCGATGGAGTCTGAGTCCAGCTACAGCTGCTGATGCTGCCTTCCTCATGCACCTGTTCTCCACCAAGTCTGTAAACTGCAGGTATGATCAGGCACCTGTCCCGTGACCTCTTTGATGGCCTGGCATCAGAGCACAAACCTGCAACTGCCAGCTGAGGCACTGGCGTTGGGCAGACACACATTCCTTGCCGCTGGCATTGCTGTGGGCACTTTCTGCCAGCAAGGGGTGAGAAGAGCACAGCATCTCCTCTCCCACAACTGCACTGGCCACATGCTTCCTGCCAGCGGGTTGCACACACTCACCACTCTTCAGAATGCAAGAACAGTCCAAAAAAAAAAAAAAGGCCCTAATTTAACCCTGCTGAAGAGACTCAAGAACTTACACATTTGTTTTCAAAGAAGATAGAAAAAGCTGAAAATGGAGTATAACTTCCAAAAACATCCTGGAAGGATTTTTGCCACTCAAGTTGTGCAATATGCTCGACTGGAGAAACTTATTTCCATGCAAGCAGCTTGGCATGAAATCCCACTGAAAGGCCTGTGGTTCCCTAATGCTGTCATGACATCATGATTTAGGATTTTTAGAGCTATCAGCCCAACACAGCTGGTGTCATGGTTGCCATTATATCATGAAACACTGAGGGGTTTTAAACGAAAAAGGTTTCCTTGTTTGAAATTCTTAGATTTCTTCCATCTTATTCTACAGATTCTTAAAACCAGACTGGTTCTGCAAGCAGAGCATAGCTGATACGTAAGCAGAGCAGGAAACAGTGCTGCTTTAACTGAAAATAAATCTGTCAACAAGGAGGCACCAAGAGAGCTCTACTTCAGACTTTTCAGGTTCTTATTAAAAAATATAAATTAAAGTCAACATTTTCACATTATTTGCTACATCTGTTTGCTATTCCGTTAAAAATACAGAGGCCTCCAATTCAGTGTTAGTTCACTCAAAAAAATAAAAAGTCCTTAATACTGCTTTATAATTGTTCTAGATTGTACTGTATTACCATGAGAGGTCCACAAGAAATAAACTACACATTACCCAAACTGGGCAATTAACAAGACCTTTGGCAGTGTTCTATCTTTCCTTTTCTAAAGTATGAAGGACAGCAAGGCTTTGGAAGCAAATCCCTGTTGTAGGAACCCTGCTGACTGTCACAAGCAGACCCATCTCTGCACTCTTTGTAGACAGCTGAGAAACCAAAAAAAACCACAAACCCTTTCCTGTCTCCAGAGGCCAGGGTAATTGAAGCAGAGTTCAGTGCCACACTGGTTTTAAACGAAATACACCAAAGATTTAAATAACTGCCCTGCTACCCCACGCTCCTGCTAACCGTTCCACAGCGCACTTTACCTGGGACAGCAGAATCCCAAAGCCCAAAAGAGACATATTATCTTAAATAAAGCTTTATAAAATTCCGTGTCAGAGAACAAGAACCTCTTGAGCGCATAGGAAAATCCACCTCATTCCTACAGTGTGCACCCAGGGCTGGGCTGGTGACGTGCAGTTCCCACGGCCATCAAATTTCGAGAGCAGTTTTAGCAAACAGCAATTGCTCCTGGGAGTGAGAACTGCTGGTGAGTGCTCAGCTCTTTTGAAAATCTTCTCTCAGCCAGTCTAAAGTGCTCCTGTACTAGCTGATAACTTCAGGTTCAGTGTTTAGGAGATGTGTAGGTCTTGACAGCTCTAACACACGCATAATTGTATATTGAGACTTTTGGACACAATGTAGAACCAACCTACTCGACAGGACGAGTACTATTAATCTTTGTAGCTCCAAGAATGAGGCCAAATTAAAGGTGACAGACTGCAGACAGCTGAACGTATCAGGGCAGGTGACAGGGATACAGCGCTGTGGAGCTGTGGATGTTGTTCCAGCCACACAGAGAGAAGGGAAACACACACCTGATCTATAAACAAAAACAGTATGTGAAGGCCTACATGTTCACACTAAGACTTCTTGTGAAAGGGAGGGAAGGAGGCCTTAAACATAATTTCTTTCACTTTCCCTACTTTTCCCTCTGCCCCTGCAACTAATGAATGGGGTTTGTTGTTAGTAGATGTGTTGGTTAAATGTCCCAGGCAGATCTCTGTGACATTTGGGTCCTGTATAAACTCCAGACTTGTTTTCTGAAAAACAGTTCTGTAATAACAAACACAAGGAGAAAAAAAACAGGAGAAACTGCCTTGAGGAATGGGTGAAGTTAAAGAAACTGCCCAACTGCTGCTGTTGCAAGAAAAGCACTGTGATGGAAAAAACTGGTGACTGAATCTTAACCAAGACAAACAGAAGGAGGAAAGCTTGTGTGAACAAACTGGAGCCTTTGCTGCACCATTCATCAAGGACATTTATCCTGCAACTACAACACAGAGCAAAGATAGTTTCAGTAAACAGCGACAGCAGAAACCATGTGCCATTTCTGGCTGGTTAAAAGGCCATGTTCACAGCCCCAAAATCACGATGGCTTGGCTACTACTACTCACTTTAACTGGAGTTAAGGTCAGCAAGCAAAAGAGGGTTATATTAACGAAATAGGGTTAGCTCATGCTGCCTGCTTGGTTTAATCCAAAATTCCTGCTAGAAACTATCCATACAACAACCTAAGATAGTAATTTAATTACTGGAGAAAAGACAGTCAAACAATTAGAGTTTTAGGCTTCTGTTACACAAATTCACACTTTATACAGCAGCCACTGGGGTGGCAGTCTGCTGACAGTAACACTGCTGTGCCAGCAACAGCAAAAATGCACTTACAGCAGTTTTCCAGAGGAAGGCATTTAACATGCACAGGGAGGGGTCAAGATTTAAGCGTATGACCATAACAGATTACAGAGTGTGAAAAACACAACAAGACAGACAGTTAAAAGAAAATTTCCCAACCAGTTAAAAGAAATTTAAACAAAAACCCACTCAACCTAACATGGAAAGGAAACATACTGCATTCAAAGCCTGCAGAAGAAAACACAGAATTTCTTCTACATATAAGAACAGGCATACATCATCTTTTATGAGACCAGGACTAGTGCGTTCTCAACAGAAAACCAGCTGTTCAAATACTGTGAGCAGCAGGACAGGGTTTTACCTACACACCCCCAAAATGCAACACAAAACACAAGGCCCAGCTACAGAACTTAAGTGACACTTACTCATGTACTCTGTTGTCTCCATACAAGTCACTTAACCCAAAGCTGACGTAGTGCCAGTGCTCAGGAACATTCAGCGCTGGGTTTCCCAGGTTTCTGTACATGCTAACATAGTCCAGAGGGTCAGGTCCTCCCAACCTGCATTAAAACCAGAAAAATTCTTACGTAAGTTAGTTTACTCAAGACAAATGGTAAGTCTCCCCAGGTGATAGAAGAGGTTGTACAAAGACTTGGCTTAAAAAAAAAAAAATAGAACATTCAGATTACCTCCAAAAAAAAAGATTGAGGAGAAAGGTTAGGTTAAATCCAGAAAGCTTCAAGCACAAGAAGACAAAGTACCGGTGTGCAACACACTAAAAATGTTTTTAACATTAAAGCATAAAAACCTATAGAAAATCATATTAAAGCTCCCACAAAACCAAAAGAAAATTGAAAAACTGTACTAGTAAAAGAGTAATGGCTGTACCGGCATTATAAGCTCTTAATTCAGTCCAGAGGCACATACCTCAAGAAAAGTGATGCTATTCCTCAAGCAGATTTTGAAATTACTAAGTTTTCAGGAGAGTAATCCACACTTCTGAACACAGATAAAATAGTTCAAACAGTGGAGGAGAAAAGCATTAATTCAGTAAAACTAGCAGCAAAACTTGTAAAAATACACCATTTGCATTAACCAGGAATGAGTAAAAAGCACCACTGTACCCTCTGCATCAGCATTAGAATGGCTTCCATAAAAGAACATAACTCAAAAGTCAATGCAGCACAGGCAGGTTACGTTTTCAGCAATCACCAAAGACTGCAGCCACCCTTCCTGCCACAAGGCACAGGGAATTGAGGCCATGTGCCAGCAGAGAGCACAGCACATCCTCCTGCCACTCGCGTCACCTCTGTCTGAGCAAAGACAGGACAACTCCCTGCTGGAGGAAGGAACACGCTGGACTGTTTTGCTGTTTGCCCTGTCAATCACAGAACACCTACCACAAGCAGTTATGGCACAGCTGAGCAGCTGTTTAACCACTTTGTGCCTACAACACACTGTGTCTTCAAGTAAAACTCTCAGCTGCTCCAAACAAAAAAATCCAAACTCACACTATGCCATTCGCTGGAACCAATGATTCTACACCTCAATTCCTCTCATATTTAGACCTTGAAACAATCATCTGCAAGTTGCAGGGCATGGCTGTGCTTCCTTCACTTGTCCTGGGGGTTTGTGTATCATCATACATAGTCTCCATGGCTGGAAGATGGATCCAGCCCTAGTGCCAGTGAGAGACTATTTTAAACCCTCTGCCCTCCTCCTGTTGCCCAACCTTATCAAGTCTGTACAAAACAGCATATCAGCTTGGTGTACTAAAAGGCTTCTCCACAGGTGTGCTGTGCTGCCTTGACCTACTGCTGCTGGCAAAAAAATCAGAGCAGCTGTCTAACATGACTGACTTTACCCAGGACAGCTTCCCCCACTTAAGTCATGTAAGGCCATCATGGTGACTGAGACCAACTGCAGTTTCTCCAGCAGGTCAGTCAAGGATGCAGCCCAAGACACTGGGGCAGGACAGAGGGGATGAGCAGCTCAGCCTCAGTAGTGGCACAAGTGTCCATTGTCAGAGGCTACGTCAGAACAATGCAGCCTTCTTGTATGACAAGCGGCATCTTTGTGGCACAAAAGGCAAATTGGTGAGAAAACATGGGGAGAGTGTGTCAGACCCCAGGATGGAGCTGAGTCTGATCTTCAGCAGACACCTGAGAAAACTTGTTTTCAAAGTCTAGCAATAGTTTGAAACACCCAGGAAAAAACAAGTCCCCTCTGACACCCTTTCCTCACCTGTTCCCTTTCACTGGCAGCAGGTCACACTGGAGGCTGAGATCTCTACCAGAAACACCATTCAGGTGACTCTGTTCAGAGTGTGGGACCTATATCCTGGCCAGTGCTCAGCTCCCCAGGGATCCATGATGGAAGCAGTCAGATGGAAGCAATTCCAGCCAGGATGGTCACTTACCCTTGAGGAGTGGCAGTGAACAGCAGCAGCCACACATAATTGTTACTGGACTAGGAACACTCTGGAGGTTCACACACTGACCAGTGTGAGAGATTAGTCAATGGTCAGAGCAGTATGTGGGCTTTGCAATGAAGGGATCACTGCTGAGCAGCCAGCATCTCCCACATGAAGAAAACCTCCTTCCAAACTGGGTTTAGTAACACTTAAGAAGTCAAACAATCAATGCTAGAACATGGCTGCACAGGCACTCTGACACTGACAACACACAGGACAAACCTCTACACTGCTCCTTTCAGGACAGGGACTGTTCCATGAGTACATGCTTTTCCCTAGGGCTACTCAAACATACTTGTCAGGTCTGATGCAGATGGCAAGTCCTGCCCAGGACAGCACCAGGCAAGCCAGACACCTCTCCCTCACTCCTGCCAGCAATCCTGTGTTTGTCTCCAAAGTCAAAACTTCTCTGGAGACCTACAGCACTGCACTATCCAAGAGGTGGCCACAGCAGTGTGGTACCAGGTGGCCTGGAAGAGCTGAGTTCAGTCCTTCCTGGAGTTCATTATCAGCTGGTTCACATATTGCTCAGTGATCCAGTCACACCATCTTTACTTGCTGAGAAATACAGTAGGCTTGGAAGAGATGTAGACTAAAGCTTGCAGCAGTGACTAATTCAATTTTAAAAAACACATATCCAAGCCACACACCTATCCCAAAACCGCTGCAACTGCACAAGCAGCCAGCATGAGCTCTCAGCAAGCTACCTGCCACACATAATAATACAGCCATGGCAATAATGCTCACCAAAGGTTAGTCAGCAGAGATATTCATCCAGTTTCGGTGGTAGGTTTCACTGCGCTATCGTCGGCGCTGCTGTGGTACATCCTCCCGCCCACGGCCGACACGGCAGGGTTTGACCTTGTATCACAATCTACATATCAGTACATGCACTCACACAAAGAGCTGGAAGCGTTGGAGGATTTTATTAGGAAGAGCCCAACTTCAAAGCCAGAGGTACAGTACAAATTTGTTACATTCTCTATTCATGGAGCTCATTCAGGAGCAGGAAGGGCTGCCTCAGGGGAAACCCTGTATTTGCATCTGCACCAAGAGTCTTCTTTTGACTGATGTTAAGAGCGCTCTGAAGTTTCTGTGGAAGGAGAAATGCGAAACGAAGAGAGCAAAGAGGCCCACAATGGAAAGAAATTGGAAAACTCCTAATTCATTCACCCTGAAAAGTCCTTAGTGTATTGTTTGTAGTCACTTCCCAGCAGCTGACAATAGGACTGCTTTTCACAGTTACCTTTCAACAACCCTTCAGAAATAGTCTGTGATTCCCAAAAGACTGCAGACATAACTCACTGCACAGGTTTTTGAGAGTCTGGCCTAAAATTAAGACAGATGATAAAAACCCAGTAGTTGAGCCAAATTATGCCTATTTCAAAACCTACCACAAAAAACCCCCAAAAACACAAAAACAAAAAAACCAAACCAAAACAAAACAAAAAAAAACACAAACCCCAACCAAAAAAAACACCAAAACAAATTTCCTTTTTTCACTAGCAATTCTATGCAATGAGATATTTCAATCTGAGATACTCTACCACATTTTGTAATAAAACTGGACAGTGGATATCAAGAGAGAAACTCCATCTTGTGCATGGCCTTCACAAAAACAGACAGAAACTCTTCCAAGAAGAGTTGAGATTCTGACTGAATCCCAAGCTCTCTCCCAAGATATGCAAATAGCATTTTTAAAGACTAGTTCCATTAAATAATCCACATGGCTAAACCCCTTTATGTAACAGGCATGGAGTTCTGCACATTCTCCAACGTTATAAAGTTAGGATCTGCTCTGATGTGCAAGCCAAAGACTACAACTTCAGCTCCCTGAACAAAAAAACCCAAATCGCTTTAACCATAGAGAAACTGATACATATAATTAAAAGCTGATTAGCGGTACAATATTTCTCCTGAGGCAGAGAACTTCCTTCAGCAATTTCCTCTTCTAATCTAAACCAGTTAATAGGTGGCAGCCCAGGCAGAGTAGGACAGATTAGCAGAGAGAGTTGTGGCAGGAGTTGATCTATCAGATTTAACAAAACCAAGCTCCAAGTTTCACCCAACAACAGGAGAGAAAGAATTTGTGGGGTCCACGGAGGCTTTACCTTGCACAAGCATTTCCTGCACAGGACAGCAGTAAGAACCTCACCTCTACAACAGAAGCTCTCAGCTCTCACTGCTGGCTGAGCTAACAACTGGAGGAACCACTAAGTGGAAAATGCCAGGATAAACAGGCCTTCACATTACTTCTTACTTGCAACCTGCCATCACTGCCAACAGCAATTCTTTTAGAGTTTGAGCTCCAATTGCAGCAAAACCTTAATCAATCCCTTAAGCAACAAGGTCTCTTCTCAAACAAGGGTCTTTGCCATTCTTCACTATACACCTAAATTTCCCTCAACTTCCACAAATCTTACATCAGTATAGTCAGTATGTTTTAAACTGTTGATAGAAAAGTAGTGCTAATGTGACTGGAAACACTTCATGAGTATCTAAGATTAGACATAGGTGTAAAAACATACTGATCAGACCACCACCAAAGTACTGATGTGTACAGATGACTATGAAATTGTTTATCTTTTGAGGTCTCAGATTTGAAACATCTTAGCTCACTGTGTCATTTTAATACAATACTCCCCTAGGCAATAAGGGCTAACAGATAAACTTCTTGCTAGAATCACTTAAAAAACAACACTTCTGTGGACAACAACAGCAATAGCTTTGTCAGAGTAGCACACAGGGACGATGTTACTCTGCTGTTGCTCAGGACACTAATTAGATAAAGACAAACAGGTTGAAATGAGCTGTAAATAAAGAAGGTTAGCATTTTTTATTTTTTTTCAAGTGCTGGGGTAGGGACTGTCCAATGTCACATAAAGCAAACATTCAGGGGTGACTTGATCATGTTCCTTAGCCGCAGAAGAGGAGCTAAGCAATAGCAAAAAGCAAAAGGAACTCCTCTTCACATGGGATTAGATGCTAGACACTTATCTTGATAGCTAAACATCCAAAAACTTTCTTCATGCCACACTCCCCCATAAACAACTGCTGTTCCTGGTGTCAGACACTGTATCAGCAGAGACACTGAGCAGCAGATTCACAGTCTGTGATAACACATAGCTACGTCAGGCCAAGAGAAGTTGGCACTGCCCCGCGGGCTTTATGGGTATACACGGCATGTGTCCGGCCCGGAGGCCGCAACAGCGGGTTCGTTCCGGTCAGTGCCGCCACACTCGAACCCCAGACTCCCGGCCAGAACACAGAGCTCGTACTCCTGTCCATGGGGAAATTCCAGACCCTCACCTTCTGTGGGAACACCTCTACTGAGAAACATGCACTCCCTTTTCATAAGACCTGCCCCAGACAGGGTCTTCATCAGCCATCTCTCACTCAGGGACCCTCCAAATCACCCCAGAAACCCCAATACACTCTCCTGTCTACACCTCCCTAGACACCCCTCCTATTGCCAGCACATTCTCCTCAGGAGTCCCTCCAAACGCACGCTCTAGGCAACCAACTGCATCCCCGATGCCTCCGTCCTCAGATCCGCTGCATATCCCCAAAACTCTTGCATCTCACCCCTAACTCAGGACGAAACCCCCAGTCCCTCTTCCCGTGCTGCAACCTTCCGCAGCCCCTCCACCTCACCCCGTGCAACGCCCCCAGCCCCAGTACTTCTCCCAAACCTCTCCCACTCCCGCTACTCCTCCCAAATCCTCTCCTATCCCACACAAGGCGCGGGCCCCACCACTCCCCCCAGCTCCCCGCAAGACCCCGGCCCCATCCAGGCTGCCTCACCAGTACTTGAGGATGGCGGTGACCTGGAGCGGGTTGGGCTGGTCGGGGTAGAGGCGGCGGCACTCGCCGTAGATTCCGTGCAGCCCCGGCGGGAACAGCGACGGGAAGGACCCGGACCCAGACCCTGAGCCGGACCCCGGCCCGCTCGCGGGGGGTCCTCCGCCCGGCCGCACGCCCTCCATGTCCCGGAGGCGGCTGGTGCCGGCCCGTCCTGGTTAGTGCCGAACCCGCTCCGCTCCCGCCAGCCGCTCCTGGCCCGGCCCGGCCCGGCCCAAGCGGCTGCGTGGGGCCGCGGGGGGAGGGGCGGGGCCTACTGCCAGGCCGCGTGAGTGATAGGTCACCTCCGCCAATGGCGGCGCTGCGCGGGGCTTCGCGAGGAGGGGGCGGGCCCCCGCTGCATGGGTGGTGTGAGTGACAGGACAGCCTGACCAATGGAAGCTCCCAGCCCGGAGGGCGGCCGCGCCTCTGCCCCCGCCCCACGTTACGTTTGGGCGCGCCCCCTAGCGGCGACGCGGGGCCCTGCGATGGGCGGGGCGATGACCGCGCGAGGCGGTGGCGGGAACGCGGAGCGGATCCCGGCGGGAGCGGGAGCTCCCGCACCTGGGCAGGCCTGGGGCAGAGGAAGGGTTTGTTTTCCTTGCAGTTTCATTTAAATGCTGCCTTTACACCTCCTCCGATGCTCAAGGAACATTTACTCTCCGCGTGCGTTTTCTGTGTCTCTAGGTCACCTGGAGGCAGCTGGAAGCTGCTAAAAGGTGAAGTTTGAGGGCTTTCTGATCGCGAATTGTGACTTGTGCATGAAGCACACTGACGATCTGGCTCTTTCCCGAGTTGCAACTACAGCTGCGGTCATCCACAGCCAGGTATGTACATGTGGATGGTGTGTACCCAATAGTCCTACATGCCTTTGCTGGAACAGGGTCCTGCTTGTTAATCAGCAAATAGAAAAAATGAGCTCTAGAGTGCTCAGAGGACAGGGTAGGTGCTCCTGCTTGCATTTCTCAAATAAGTGAGTTGGCAGAGCACACATCTTCAAGAAGTTGACAATTTGACAGCCAAGCGATAATTCCCCAATAAAGGAGGTGAGCAGTTGGTGTCCTCACTTCCCAGAGTGAAAAATATTTTACTTGTCCTGTTACTGTGATACAGCTTTTTGCGACGTCTGCCCCAGTAGTCAGCTACAGTTAGCTGTGAAGATCAATGTAACAGAGTCTGTATGAAAGGCTGTGTTGGCTCAATACACCCATAAAGAGTCTCTCCTGGCATTCACTGAAGTGATATAACGCTGGCCTTAAGGTAAACCCCTCAATCCTGTTGTACAAAAACTCCCTCTTTTAGACTAGATGAATGGGGAAGGTCGATAAAAGTAAACATCTGGGATGATCTACTAGCACTAAAGGCAGGAACTACATGAGAAAAGTCCATGTCTGCAGGAAAGATGTGGGACAAGACACGTGAGTCAAGCCTTTCAGGTGTGCTCACTGGCATGGAAGTACATTTAAATTAATTTCAAGAGCCAGAGTTTCAGTCATCGATTATTCCAAGTGCTTATAGAATACCTAGTCAATGGAAAATGACAATGTGTTCATTGTCCAATACTGAAATGCTCATGATGTGCATTCTTTATACTGACACGTCATGGTTCTCGTGCCTTAAAAATGGAGAGAAATTGGTATTTGTGGAGGGAACAGATGTGTTATGACCAGTAGTTCGTAAAGATGATCACATGAAATTATGGGACAGTACAATGCTTTTCTTAGTCATAAATCCCCTGTACAGAAGTTGATGGGATCACGTTTTTCTCATTTCCTATTAGCAAAAATTATGCCGGAGGAAATCTATTGAGCGTAAGCCAGCCAATTGCGATGCGGCGTTTTTTGTGGAAGTACCCAGCTATCTTCTGAACCGCAACATCTACCGCTTTGTCGGCCGTGGATGTGTCCGCAGGATTCCCTTTTTCCGCACTCCGCCTCCCAGCACGCTCCGCTCCTGCACTGGCCTACAGCTCCCAGCATGGGTTGCTCCCGGTGCCGGCCTACAACTCCCGGCATGCCCCGCTCACAACGTGCCTCCCCGCTGGGCTCTGCGCAGTGTCGAACTATAGCTCCCGGCAGGCGCCGCGGCGGCGGGAATACATCACCCAGGCGGCGCCGCGTCGCTGCTCCGCGCATGCGCCGCCGAGGGCTGGGCTGTTGCTCCCTCACGGGCGGCTGCGGCGGGTCCTGGCCATGGAGTCCTACGACGTGATAGCGAACCAGCCCGTCGTGATAGACAACGTGAGTGCGGGCGGCCGCGCGTCCTGGGAGCGGGGAGGGCCCGCAATCCCTTTGTCATCGGGGCGGCCGCGCCCCGCNGGGGCGGGACTGTCGCCAGACCCCTGCGCTCATTGGCAGCTGGCGCTGTCAGTCAGACGGGGCTTCCCCCGGCCCCGCCCCACCCCTCTTTGTGCCAGGGGGACAATGGGGATGCTGGGCCAAGCCATGGCCACAGTCCCAGCATGCTCCGGGGCAGACCTTGGCCAGGGTTCCAACGTGCTCCTGGCAGGCCATGGATGGACCCCCAGCAAGGTCTGGGAATGCTGGCACTTCCCTGGGCCCATGCAGGACATGAGGCTCTCCAGCCAGGCACCCCTCACAGGCCCAGCGAGAGAGAAGGCTTCTCCCTTTGTACTGCTCCTCCGCCAATCCATGCAGCACAGTGGTCATAACAAGGCAGCGCCGTTCCCAAGGTGTGGATTCCCATGCCTTGGAATGCCGCTGCTGAAGGATCTGTGCCCAGCTTGGGTTGCATCAGCATAGTGTGATGTTGCAGATGGCTCCTCCAATGTGCTGATGCTGCTCATTAGCACAAAGCAGACCTTCAATCTGTGTGTGTAATAGCTCTGCAGGAGATGAATGACAGTGATTCTGTGCCTTTTTGAGGTACTTCTGGGTCCAGTTCTGATTTGCCCCATCCATGCTGCCCTCCCAGGAGGAAGGACCATCCAGGAAGGGGTGGGAAGGCATGTCTTGGAAGGAGCCTCTGTCAGTGTACTGAGTCACAAACCCGTGCTCCTCCCTTCTGACCTCTATCGCCAGTGATTGAGATTCTGTTGTTTTGAAGGGTCAGTACTGTGCTCCATTTCTTTGTCCACAAACTTCATTTCTGCTGAATCTTTTTGCTGTATGATGTGGGTTTCCTGGCCTGGCACTTCTCAACCTATTGCTTTAACTCTCCATAAGGTGAATGACTGTAGGTCTTCTCAGATAAAGGTGGTTATTCTTCTGACTTTTTCTTTATTATGGATCCCAAATTCCCCTCTACACCTTGACTCTCTGATACAGTTTTGGCTTTCTTTATTTCCCTGGAATCTTACGGCAGAGGGATTTGGGCCAGACACTGAAGGAAAGCATCTAACAGAAAATGACAATAAGCAGTAAAATTGACTATGAGAAAACTGTGTATCTTCTTTATTGAAAATGTTAAAAAATGCATTAGGTTGATTGTTTTTAGGAGTGACTGTATCAGCACCGATCCTGCTGCGGTGTTGAGCGATCAGCTAAATATTAAAGTTGTCTCTAGGTGCTCGGGCACTGTGAGGATGACTTTGTTGAGCTATTCATGTAGTAGCAGCCTGTATTTCATTTCAGCATGTCCTTTTGTTATTTAGTTCAATGGTTGCCACCCCTGCCTCAGACCTGAAGAAGGGCTCATGTGCCGGCAGCTGATCCTGTGTCTTTTTTCGTTTTATCAGCTGGTCTTATAAAAGCTGATTCTTGTTGTTGCCTCTCCGATAAATGAGCTTCCCCCCTTCCCCTCCTTGTACAAGAAGTAGAATGGAGTAGTTGTTGTGGCATCTGCCTGGAACACTGGCAGGCTGTGGGCCGAGGAGGCTCATGGTGACACTGCATTTTTGCTACTCTTTGGAGTTCAGGCAGGACGGGAAGTGGAGCTGCACAGAGCAGGTACCATTCTTCCCACTGCTGTTCCATTACTGCTTTTCCTCAGAGAACTGCAGGCACCTTTTGAAGGCTGAATGTTACCCTATCTCACGTGTGCCTGTGTGTGGGAAGGTGGGAATGGGGAAGTGAGATACTGAGCTGGTGAGAGCCAGACCCCCCCAGTCCCAGCCCTTCTCTAGTATATCAGTGTGTTCCAAAAGGACATGAAGTTCTGTAGCTAAAAAATTAACAGGAAGGTTTTTTTCTCTTGCCACACATTGCTCTTAGCTGTATGTTTTCAGCAGGGTGATCTTTGTAATATGCAGTGGGAGGTTGGAGCTGTACCTCAGCAAAACTTTATATTCTTCATTGTCTAATTTAAAGAGTTGTATTGCTGAGCTGTCAGTTAGGGCTGTTGTGTCTTTGGTTTATTCTTGATCTTATAAATTGTGTATCAAATAAAACAGTTTTACTACAATATGAAACGTGCACTCTCCATAGAAAGTGCTACATGGAAGATTGATTGGTGATTTCCATTTAAATTTGAGTCCTAAATGCATCAAGATTAATGAATCTATGACCAAATGGCTACAGAGCTAGTAGATGAGATATGTTCAGGGGTGAGGTATTTTCAGTTCCTTCAAGACACTCACAAGAATTTTTAATGAATTTATCTTCCTTGACCTTTACATTTTACCTGTAGTTTTTCTTCTTTTATTCTTTTGCTCAGATTAAAATAAAAATATAAATAATGAAGCCCTGCCAAACAAAATGGAATGCAAGCCCAGCCAGGATAGTTATTGGTGGAAGTATATAAATTTTTATATTTTTAAAGAAGTTTTAGTAAATCAGAGTTTGTAACAGAAGAGAAGATGCATGTGTTTTTGCTTATTTGAAACAAAGATGAAAAAACAGATCTTTAAACCTTCTGAATCAGAGTTATTTCAAAATGTAAACATTTTCCTCTCATTGCATAGGAATCTCAGACTGGTCTATAATAAACAGATTTACTCAGCGTGCACATATCTTCAAAGAAGTAAAACGTTTTCAAGAAAAATTGAATAGGTCAAAAAGTGCAGTCAGGTCTTTGTAGTGTGGAGATATCAAACAGCTGTTCTTGGTTTATTCCCATGCACTTGGAAGCACAACTCTGTTGAAGCCCCATCCCACCGGCACATTCAAAGCAGTTACTCGTCTTTGACTCCAAGTTGGAGTTCTGAACTTCCAACACATTTGGTTAACTTTGAACTTCAGTATGTAAATCTTAAAATAGTTAACTTGCTGGGAATCTCACCAGGACACACTGGGTAATTCTTGGCCTGACATAAGGAAGTTTCAGTGTCTAAGTTAGGATAGGAGCATCATTGTTCTCCTGAAACCAGTTTCCCACAGCAGAAGGTACTAGCAATGAGATCAGTCCTTATCCTGAACAAAATATTCACAAAGTGCAATATTCTAGTGTGGTTACATTATGCTATTGCATTTCATTCAAATATTTTTCTGCAAGACTTGCACAGGATGGTATTCTTTCCCAGGCAGAATTGTTTATAAGCTATGATAAGGAAAACCAAAATAGTGGTTTTGGTTTAGTCCCTGTTTCACTTTGAAGGGAATAGTCAGAAGAGAGTCTGTCTCAAGAGAAGTCTTTTTAACACTTCACAGGCCACTTTGTCACACTGATATCAGTTAGTGCAGACCTTGGGGTGCAACTGGAGCTGAGTCTCTCCTGTGGAAAGGAAGTAGTTAGTCCTGCCCAATTGGCAGCTTGGGTGTGCTCCTGGAGCCAACCTAGCTGCAGGTGTTTCATCAGGAGACAAGGATGCAAGCAATCTCCCTTTCATATGCTTTATAAATAGCTATGTCTGGTTTGCAGAGTATTCCTGACACTCAACCCCTACAGATGTGTCCTGGCAAATCTGACTTTGGTGGTTTAGAGGCAGGAGTATCCCGGCTCTGGTGGCAGAGCACACATGCTCTGTGCAGAGCCTGACTGAAACTGCTGATAGAAGTAGCTTGGCAGTGAAGTGCTGGACTGTGAACGGGAGAGGCTGGGGCCGCCCCGCATTCCTTTCTGCTGAGCCTGCTCTGGCTGGTAACCTCTGGCACTGGGAAAGCAGCATGGAAACCAGTGCAGCCGGGCCTTGCCTGGCCGAGCCCTGAGCAACTCATCTGGCCCCAGCTGCGAAGTGAAAGTGGTGATGCTGACCCATGCAGAGGTGGTAAGAAGTGGAAAGCTATGGAGGAGCTGTGTTGCTACTCATTTTAAAATGCTGTGGGGTCGCCAAAATGCCTTTTTGGCCTCAAAACCAGAGCATTCCTACTGCAGAACCCTTAAGAGTGAACAGGCACTTCACAGGTCGCAGCTTTCAGTGCAAGCTTCCACATGCTTTGCTCCCACCATGGGGCTAAGCAGAACTGCTCTTCTTTCTGCAGAAGAGCTTGTGCCCGTGGTAGTCTGGGATTACCAGCAAAACAGCTTATCTGAGGAGATCCTATGAAAATCTGCTCCTTAGCAAAACTTGGGTGTTCCTGCAAGCTGTTCATTGTTTCAAGATGTCATTCCCTTGTGCAGGGAGAGGAAATGGAGGAAGGGAAGGAGTCAGCACAGATCCAAGTTGATAATGGTGTTCCCAGGATGCTTCCGGACAGGGATGAGAGCTGTGGGGCCAGATGCCTGGCACTGACTCCCTGCCAGGGCCTTGCTGTGGCTGGTTTTACCCGCTCTGTGTTTGCTGCTTTGAATGTTGCAGAATGCTCTTTGGATCTGTGCCTTCCTGACTGCCATCTCTCCTCTCTTCTTTGTCTCTTCTGAACGACCTCTATCCCGTCAGCTGTGCTCCCTGCCCCCAGCCTTTCCCCTTGCACTGTAAGCAGCACCTTTGTCCTCTCCAGACCACAGTCTGGGTTGGTTTCCAGTGTCTTTTCTGACCACACTTCTGCCTCGTTAGTGTTAGCTAGTTCATCCACTACTTCATCATATTTTCCCTAGTTTCTTCTCCAGTCTGTTTCCCACAATTCTTTACTACTTCCTTCTCTGACTTTATTCGTCCTCCTGCCATCCTTTCCAAATCTCCTTCTGAGAGACCTTGTAGCCTTCATTCTTCCAGTGCCTCCTGAAGCTGGCAGAGTTCGGTTGCTCTTGCTGGGCTTTCTGGAGTGTTCTATTTCCCTCAGAGGTTATCTAATATCAATAGACACACCCATGGAGTGTGGATTTAGCCTCCTGCACCCCTCACTGTAGCCCTGGCTAGAAAAAAACTCATCTGTACAGGGCAGTGTTTGGGTGTGTGCAGAGCAGTACCAGGGTGCATGAAATGGTTGTGCCCTGTGAGATGTGTCACTGCCAGAGAGGGTGCCAGTCATTCCCTCCAATAGCCAAGCTGGCACTTCCCATCCCCAACCAGCCTGGAGAGTCAGTTCTTGAGAAGCTTTATTCCTAGAAAAAAGGAGAGGATCTGGTAGTGCTGGTATACTTTGCTACTCCTCTAAAACTTGTGAGGATGATGGAATGAGTGATAAGCTCACATATTTTGTCTGTTGCTTCCACAGGGCTCGGGTGTGATTAAAGCAGGTTTTGCGGGCGATCAAATACCAAAATACTGCTTTCCTAACTAGTAAGTATTCTGCTGGTATTAGTAACTTCTTAGTACTGTGTACCAAGTCTTGATATGTAGAGGGGAGGAATTCCCCAGTTTTTTGAATGGAAAAATGAGTTACTCTTTTTTTTTTTTTTTTTTTTTTTTTTTGCCTGCTGCAAAGAAACATCAGGGAGATGAGAGCTCTGCTGTTAAATATTTTGAGATTTTTGGGGACACACACACATCATAAGAGATGACATCACTTTGTCAGGCTCAACACACAACCAAAGCTGTGGGATCCTTTAATCTGCGCACATAAAGAAAGGGACCTAGATAAAGTAAAATTTGGGATAAGTGTGAAGATCCACTCTATTTTTTTTGGTGTGTGGTATGATATCTTGATTCCTGGCAGACTTCTTTGTAAGTTGTCTGAGAGTTTTGCCAGGATGAAGACTGCTGGAACTGGAACTCTGAATAGTCACTGGCTTTTATTTTCAGCGTGGTGGGTTTTTAGTGAGTAGTTTTGTTTTCTGAGCAATATGTTCTGTATGGGATGGTGGGGTATGGTACACAATCTCTCTAATCTGAGAAGTCTGCCTGAGGTCAGGCAGCACATGTGGATCCAACACCTCAGACAATTGCTCAGTCTAGACATGTTCATCTCAGGCACTACTGAAACAGGTAAGTCCTGAATAATCTGTACAAATACGGCCAGACTCAGCTGGTTTATGTCCAGCCAGTTCAGAACTATCTACAATCTGTCCCATTCACCTCTGATTTCTGAGATCAACTCAGAGCAAACGTGGGTCTGTCTGCAGCTGGTAGCGTCCCCAGACTCACCCATTGAGAAAGTTCTGGTTAGGACAGAAAAAAACACAAAGCAGGCAGTCCTTGGGTGCATCTGAACATTTACTCTCTTGTCTCTGTTCTAGTGTGGGCAGACCAAAGCACGTTCGTGTTATGGCTGGTGCTTTAGAAGGGGACATTTTCATTGGTCCTAAGGCAGAGGTAAGAAATCTGTACACTGCACTTGTCCATATATCTCAGTGTGCTGCTGTAAGTGGGGGATGTGGCAGCTGGACTCTGGTTCTTTGGTATCATGTATATCTGAAGAGTAGAACAGATTATTACTTGTATGTGTGTCCAAGGTGGAGTGGGAAGCTTCATGAAATTCTTGTGCCAATCTGCTGACCACAGACCTGTTTCCCAAGGCCTTTGATATCTCTCTTTTCTTTTTAGGCTACTTCTAGCTCCATATGGTTACATACTTTTGACTGGGAACTTTAGAAATGGACCCTACTCAATTGCTGTATATGTCCCTGCCGTAGTCAGGAAGCTTCTCTCCACAGTCCTGCTTCTGTCAGCATGTAGTCAGTTGTGTGGTCACATTTCTTGTGAGCCCTTCAAACTGCATTTCCCAGTAACATCCTATTATGTTTTATATCATGACTGAGCTGGTAGTACAAAGATACCATATAATAGATGTGTTGACTTTAAAAGTGTTAGGATGCAATATGCTCTGCAAGTGTCAGACATAGACATTCCTGCCTGGTATGGAAAGGCCTTGTCTAGTCTTGGCTTCTCTGGATGAGATGTTTGTGATGAGTGTTCAGGTTTTGCCCTGTGTGCTATAGGTAAGTTATCTTTTAGTGGAATCTGAAGTAGAGTCTGACTCTAAGCCACAGTCACAGTGCTCAGAAGTGTGATTGTTGTTGCTCTCTTGTCCTTCCTGTTTGCTCAGGAGCACAGAGGTCTTCTTGCGATCCGATACCCGATGGAGCATGGCATAGTGAAGGACTGGAACGACATGGAGCGCATCTGGCAGTACGTGTATTCTAAAGACCAGCTCCAGACATTCTCAGAAGAGGTGAGAGACCACATTATGTAAAGGCACAGGTGTCATTCAGTGCATGTGGAACACCAGGAGCCTTGGAACTCTGGGAAAGATTTGGGACTTTTCCTTTGCCCTTCTTTCTGAATGTGTGTCTGTTGCTAAATTAGGTTCTTTCACCTCTCAGGAGATACTGCACAAGAAGTGTCGAAGCAGAATTCCTCTCCAGATCTGATGGTCTGGCCAGACTGAAAATCTGCCTTTCGTGTTTGCTATTCACACTTTCTGTAATGATTCTACTCTAGGCCAAGTGTTTCTGACTTTTCCTGTTCTGCCTGCACACCAGGCATATCCACTTAGCAGTGACATGATTTGAAGAGAGGAAGGAGAAAACCACAGTCCTGTGGTCTAGAAGGATCTTACCAAAATATTATTAAATGTCTGAGAACAATCTAAGTTGTGGAGTAGGAATATTTCTGTCTGCTTGTGCTTAAGACCATATGCCTTCACCTTTTCTTAGAGTCTGCATATTTTGGCTAATATGGCTGACTTTTTGTCACTGAGAGTCATCCTACTTGTCCTTCATGAATCAGTTACTCACAGAATACATTTCCTAACACTTCTTCATAACTAGACCAGAACCCTCCTGATCTTCCAACCTAATAGAGATTATTCACATCTAATACAGCTCAGGTGAAATTACTCCTTTGTACCTGTCCTCTTGCACCAGTGGTTCCTAAAGTGAATAAATAAGCAGAAACTTCCAGGAACACACCCCTACTGCCTCCTGGTTACTGCAGCACAGCTCCTTCTTCTCTTTCCCAGCATCCTGTGCTGCTGACAGAAGCACCCCTAAACCCGCGCAAGAACAGAGAACGTGCTGCTGAGGTGTTCTTTGAGACCTTCAATGTGCCAGCACTATTCATCTCCATGCAAGCTGTGCTTAGCCTGTAAGTGTCTTTCATGTTTGATTTGTGTTTGTGGAATGTTGCCACGAAATCCATTCTTTTACAAAAAAGCCTGTGGAAGACCTCACTGATGTCTGACCCCTTTTCATGCAAGAACTGAAACTCAATTTGTGTAATAAAGAGTGGACAGGAAATTTGCTGAACTGCAAACAGAACTTGCACTTTGAGGGGTTTTAGGCTCTGTTTGTGTGAAATTTCTGCTTTCCCGTGTTGAGTGTGGATGCGCTGCTTGCCTGGGCTCACTTTGAAGTGCTAGTTCTGACTTGAGTCCTTGTCCCTTTGGTAGCTATGCGACTGGCAGGACCACAGGAGTGGTGCTGGACTCTGGGGATGGCGTCACCCACGCGGTGCCCATCTATGAAGGCTTTGCCATGCCTCACTCCATCATGCGGATTGACATCGCTGGCCGGGATGTCTCCCGCTTCCTGCGCCTCTATCTCCGGAAGGAAGGCTATGACTTCCACACAACCTCTGAGTTTGAGATTGTCAAGACCATCAAAGAGGTGATGCCCTGCCTTGTTTCTGTGTTTGTCCAAGAGGGGATTTCTTCTCAAGGGAAGTTGTGGCTTGTGAAATCTGGTGGGAAGTTCCGGCCTAGTTAGCTCTGCACCTAAATCTGTTACCTCTAGGGCCACTAAGATGATTAAAGTACTGTTATATGTGGAAAGCAGGGAGAGCTTGGACTGTTGAGCCACAAGAAATGTTTGGGGAGAGTCTCATTGATGTATATTAATGTCTGAAAGGAGCGTGCAGAGAAAACAGAGCCTGACTCATTTCAGTAATGTCCAGTGACAGGACAAGATGCACAAACTGAAGCATAGGAGGTTCTGTCTGAACATAAACTTTCTTTAGCGTGAGAGTGACCAAGTGCCGGCACAGTTTGTCTAGAGGCTTGTAGAGTCTCCATCCTTGGTAATATCATCTGGACGTGGTCCTGGACAGCCTGCTTTTGGGGACCCTGCATGGACAAGATGACCTTCAGAGGTCATTTGCAACCTCAGCTGTCCCATATTCTGGGAGAGTTATAGTCAAAATCACATTAATCCCTGTTGAGAGGCTGCTAACATGGGGAGGTGAAGATGGGCTGGTGGTTCAGAATCAGTTTTGCATTTACCTGTGCTGCAAATTTTCAGCGTCTGATGATACCTTTCACTAGTGTTTGTGTACCCTTCATGGAGTAAAATCCATGGCAGCTATGGTTCACAAGTGGGATATTGCAAGATAGTTCACCTGCTGTAAGCCTTAAAGGTCTTCTCTCCAGCACATAATACTGTTGAAATCAGTATCCCCAAAGGGATACATGGATTTTGATTGTTAGTGAGAAAAACATTTTATCAGAGGCATTTGGGTTTATCCTTCTCACCTCCCTCTCCCTGACTCTGTTTCTTCTCCAGCGTGCCTGCTACCTGTCAATAAACCCCCAGAAGGATGAGACTCTGGAGACTGAAAAGGCTCAGTACTACCTGCCAGATGGAAGCACTATTGAGGTTTGTAAGGACAACCCTTGCAGAATTCCTCATGTGAGGTACAGGGTTTCCATAAAAACTCCCTAGTGACAGGAAGTTTCATGCAGTGTTAGATGGAAGGGGATAATTTTAAAAGACCATAACTCATCCTAGGCTGTTTACTGGGCACTAGAATTTTTAAGGAAAGAAAACTTTACTAGAAACCTCACAACTTCTGCTAGAAGTCCTGGGTGAGGATGCAGCATGATAATGGGGACTCTGAGCTGTTTGAGAGCAGGCTCTGATCTAACACTTTATGCAGTTCAGGTATGGAGTGTGGGTAGGTGCCAGCTCACTAAATCCATCAGTGGTTTTATATGTGCCTTTTGTCCTGCTTAGAATTGTCTCCTGTGTGGTAACAGCCGAAGAATTAGGAATACTCCTTAGAAGACTGAGCCCACTATAGAAGGTTGAAAGAGAAGAAATACAGGTTTTACCTCCAGTACCAGGGCTGGATTTGCTCCCTTTATGCCAGACCTACTCTATGGGGCTGAGCAAGTTTCTTCGTCTCTTTCATTTGCAAATTGGAAATGGTGCCCTTTGTAGGAGCTGTAGTCCAAACTAGCATTCACTTGGGATCTAGTGATGAAGCATGAGTGTCCAGGAAGCTTCATTACTCTGAAGCTTCACCTTAGAAGTGCAGGCCCATCTGTAGGTAGTGAACAAAGCCACACTGTCCTCTTCCCTCTGTCCTAACTTTGGCTCTTGCAGATTGGCCCAGCCCGTTTCCGAGCCCCAGAGCTCCTGTTCCGGCCGGACCTGATAGGGGAGGAATGTGAAGGACTTCATGAAGTGCTCGTTTTTGCCATTCAAAAGTCAGACATGGATCTGAGGCGAACACTGTTCTCCAACATCGTGCTGTCTGGAGGCTCCACGCTTTTCAAAGGTTCCTGCCTCTCCTCTTTCAGTGTGCTGTGACATAGCTGATCTCTTGCTTCTTTCTCATGGGAAACTGGGAAGATAACCCAGATCACCCAGCTTGTCCTCTGGGTTGAGGGGTGTGTAAATTCTGCTCTCTCAGGCTATTTACTTCCTAATTTTCTGAGTCCTAGTCGTATCCTGCTTGGTATGCAAGACATCTGCCCTCATACATCACTTTCTGGGCTTGGAGAGTTTTTGCTGTTTTCCTCTACCTGTGGAAGGACTGAATAGCTGTATTCACTCCTGCTACTGTATCCCACAATATCTGAGACTAAATACCAAAAAGGACTCTTCCATCTTCTCAAGTTATGAGAAGATATGTCTCTGATATGTGAGAGTTCAGTGGTCCTAGTCCTGCATGAGTGTCAGCTATGTCTGTGCAGAAAGGTTTCAGTCCATCCCCTCAGGGCTCAGTTGACCTAAAGATACCCTCTGCAGGAACCCATTAGTCTGTTACCTGCTGCTTGACATCTCCAAATAGATCCTGGTGTTCCCATTCAACCCCCTGTACAAATGGGCTGGACACAGGAATACCTAGGGAAGGAGGAGTCCTAGCTAAAAACCTTGTTTGCTTGACTCAGGTTGCTGCTGAGGAATGGAGCCCATTGTGCCAGTGTTTGAAGTCTCAGTGAGACAAAATCCTGTTATGTCACTGTGTTCTGTGCCTCCTCAGACTGAACTCTCTGTAAGATGTGGAATGGGGTATTTGATAGGACTATATAGGACATGTCCACATTGTTAATGGATGGAACTTGGGATTTTGTTAAGGTGCTTACACTACACATTTTTTGTTTTGGATAGGCTTTGGTGACAGGCTCTTGAGCGAAGTGAAGAAACTAGCTCCGAAGGACGTCAAAATAAGGGTAGGAGCCATCTCTTGTGTTTGTCACTTACCAAGTGTGTTGTTCTGTGACCTTGTGAAAGAACCTTGCTCCGACTGCAGCTGCCATTTACTTCAAATCAGAAATGCCTTTCCTGAGACACTCACATGCCCAACAGCATTTGCTGTTGTGATGAAAATCAGTTTGGTTTCATTACTGAGAATGTGGCGCCTCTGACATGACCCCTGTCCAGGATCCTGGACCAGAGTGGCTGTTTTGTGGGGACTGCTGGGTGTCTTTCTGTTGGGAGAGATCACATCTGTGTTTGTCAGGTGTTAGCTGGAGTGAAGAGTGGGCAGTGTGCTAGGAGGAGCAGACTGGAGCTTGGGAAGGTACTGACTGATTCTCTCTTTCTCCCAGATATCGGCTCCTCAGGAGAGATTGTATTCCACGTGGATTGGGTATGTGCTGCACAGCAACACATTTTGCTGTGGGATTGGGCTGGGGAGGCACAGCCCAGCAGCTCTCATTTTGTGCTGTGTGTCAGGGAGTTGTGCTGCTCAGCTGGGTGATGCTTGGCATGTCCTTGAAGCAGCAGTCACCAGGTCATGTGGGAGGGGGCAGGTGGTGCCCAGCTCTGTAACACATTTGAGGATAGTGGGAGAGGGAGTGGCTGTCCAGGGTCTGTGTCTGTTGTTAGTAACTGAGCCTATAGGCACCTTTCTGTCAGGGGGAAGTGTCATAATAGAAACAGCCCATCTCTTCAGACATATTACGAGAGTGCCCCCAGCATTTTCCTTTAACCCATAACATGCCTGTCTCTCCTTAGTGGCTCTATCCTGGCCTCCCTGGACACCTTTAAGAAAATGTGGGTTTCAAAAAAGGAATATGAAGAAGATGGAGCTCGTGCCATCCACCGAAAAACCTTCTAGCCCTGGGACCTGTCCTCAGTCTCCTCCGAAGACTCACTTAAACTCGCTTTTCTGAGTCCGAGTGTCTGAGAGCTGCCTGTGTGTGTGTGTGTGCGCCAGCATGCCCCGATGTCACTGAGCAAAGACGACAGCAGCAGGAGGGTTGTATTAGTACTACTAACTTCTTTTTGGTTTTGTTTTTTTTGGTTTTTTTTTAAATGGAAAGGAGAAAATACCAATCTAAATTTCTCCAGAATGGCCCATTCCTTTTTCATTTCAGTTCCTTATTTTCTGTATCACAGTCACATCTGTCATTATACAACAAATAAGCAAAAACAAAGGGAACAGCTTATAGAAACTGCCTGGCAAGCCAGAAGGGAGCCAACCACTGCAGACTGCTCGTGTGGGCTTTAGTCAGCCTGACTGCAATGCCTGGATTATCTGGAAACACAAAGCTGAGGCCCCATAGCTACTTCCTTCTTCAGCAGTGTCTTCACCATCAGTAGGTTTTTGAAGTTGTTTTTAATATATTTTTTATTAAGAGAAGCACATTCTCAACAGTTAAGTCCATTTGCCCCCACTGTTTTGGTGTATGAGTGTGTGTATGAGTGTGTAACAACTTAGCCTGATGTGGGGTCTGCACCACAGCTGGAGAAGTTGGCGATAAGACTTAGTTTGTATTGCATGGAGTAGAACAAAGCAAATCTAATCAGCTATCATTGTACTAGACGGTTATTCTCTTGTACCTTGTTTTAAATACCTTTTCTCCTCTGGAAGTAAGTACCCCAGAATGGGCGTGAAGGCACTTGTGTGTTCCCCCTCAACCTGCCAAGATTTACAGTGCTGACTTCTCGTGTTCTTTGTAAGAGTCGAGGCTGTTTCCCTCCTTCTTGCCATGTCAGGGCAAAGGTAGCATGTATTCACAGCCAGGCATAACTCTTGTGTACTTTATTCATTCTGGGGCAAAATAATTAATGGGAAGGTGCATTGTAATGTAAGAATTTGTTTTATTTATTGAAATGTCTGAGGATCTCTCAAATACTGACCACAGCACCTGGGAATTACGCTTTGGGTCTTCTTTGAACATCTGTTGCCCAGCTGCCCGCTGCTCAATGTTCGCACTGCACACAGCACCCATGCTTAGCGGAAAGGCCAGCCCTGCAGCACCACCCTGTCCCTGCTCTGCGGGGACCTGCTGGTCGCTGGGAATGCACCAGGGGAGAGGACAGTAAATTGCACTGGGAGGTCGGTGTGAGTGGCAGGTTTGTGAGCAGGAAGCTGTCCTGCTGGCTGTGTTCTGCTGCACTGCGGTGCCTTTCTGCTCACCTGGTGGCTGCTTTGCTTGAACTGCTCTAACAGCCCTGGCCAGCCTGCAGACCTGCTTCTGTTGGGGCATGCCATTGTTCTGGTTTTACTTGTGCATTATTCGGTGCTCTTTTTTCCCATTAGTTTTCTGCAGAACGTGGCAGTAGCAATGGAGCTGGAGTTGCTTGGTGGCAGTTCCTCCCTGTATCTCTCCTTTCTGTTGATTGCCACACATCACCTTGGGGTCACTCTTGGGCGCAGAGATGGGGTAAGAGCTGGAAGACTGCCACAGAGATGAGGGAAAGGCCAGTGCACCGCCCCAGCTGAGATGAATGTAAGCAGCAGCCAGTTGCCACTGCAGGAACCATGTTCTTGGGGCTAACCCATGGGTCTGGAGAGGCTGTAGGCAGGTGGGTGGGGTGGTCACTCCCAGCTGAGGCCAGGCTGCTTGTTCCCATCCCCCCATCAGAGCAGACTGTTTTTTAAGCAAGAACCTGTCAGAAAAGAGCCATCAATGCTCAGCATTCTGCTGGGAAACTGGTTCTGTTCTTGCTGGTTTGCTGCAGCACACAGAGGGGAATTCCAGCAAATTCCTCTCAGTTCCATTACTGTGTGCCCCGGGCAGTGCTCTCCATCCCCCCAGCCCCTGCCTTGCAGCAGCAGTGCTCCATTTTGTAACCTGCAGTGACTGGGCAGGATGGTGCTGTCTCCAATCTAGCATTCATTTGGTCTGCCCGACTGTTCCCTTGCACACTGTCCAAACCATGTTGCCTGGTGGTGCCCAGCATACTTAAATAAAGTCATTCATATACAACACTCAAGCCTCCTGGCCTCCTCTTCCCACATTTGCAATTTTAAGGAGGTAACTTGTGTTCTCTTGTCTATGCAGAATTGTTGCTGGCCAAACTCTGCAAGGAGACACCATCTTTGGTCCAGGATTGCATTCCTGGATCTGGCCTGGCTTTTGTGGGATGAGATCCCTGGGCTGCAGCCGTGGTGTCCAAATGTACTCATCTTTACATGCGTTATGCCTGAGACTTCTGTCACTGCAGACAGATGAAAGGCTGGAACAGGGCAGCCTGGGCTGAGTAAGGGTGATGCCACTGCTGTGAGAAGAGCTGGTGCCAGCCCAGGTGTTTGCAGAGAGAGAGCACTGAGCACAGCTGTGCTCACTGGGTGGGCCCTGGGAAGGTGGCACAGTGCCTGGTGCTATGACTGTTCCATATTGTCCCCAGCAGCCACTGGTGTAGGAACAGGACAGACCTAACTCTGGGGCCTTCCAAAGCAGCAGGGCTAAGTGACATCGCCCTTCAAAGGCAGGTGATCCCCTCTGCCCCCTGCAGAAACAGCCAAGCCTCAGTGCAGTTTTGTGGAGAAGGAGCTGTTCGCTTGTCTCTAGCCAGCCACAGCTGTGTCCTCACAGCACCACATCCACCTGGCCAGGTTGGAGCCGCTGGATAGAAGAAAATCACCAAGCAATTCAGAAAAAGATAATCTTTAATTTATGAAATGGTGAATCATTCTCAAACTTGGTTAGAAGTTTCACAAATAACTTATGATTGAACCATTAAGAACTACAGCAGCCTCATGGCAGGAATGTCTTGGTCCAAGACAGAAGGCAGCCATGTCCTGAGGCAAGATGGCAGGTCGGTGGGCTGAGACACCAGAGGGAACCTGGCACTAAACAAAGAACATCCCTCAACGTGCAACTGCTTTCAAACACTGCCTGCCAAGCTCCCCTCCTGCAGCAGGCAGGCACAGGCTTTGGCACATCCCTTCTGCCTGCCCCCAAACACATCCCAGGGATTGAGGAGTCACTCCCTTGCCTCAGCGACCCCTTTGGTGATTACCTGTCCATCTGCTCCCAACCAAAACCAGGGAGACCAAAGTACCTGCTCTCTTTGGATCCCTGGCTCAGCAGCCAGCTGAAATGATCTAACTTGGGCACTGTTTCGTGTGCAGAGGAGCTGAGGTGTCTGCTACTCCCCACAGGGGGAATATCCCAACCCTGTGACTGCCCAGTCCTGTGTCAGACAGGCTCCAAAGAGGAAATGAAGGCACAAAAGCAAGACCTGGTGTATCCTCCAGGCTGTGCTCTCCTGCAAGAGGGGAGGGTACCAGGCTGCCTCACCAGGTCACCTGGGATTGCCCTGGGCAGGGAGGCACTTCCAGCGTCTGGATTAGGGGTTGGTTCCCTGAACTTTCCCAGAATGGGAGGGGGCTCACGGTACAGCTGTGGCAGCACTGAGTACAAGGGGCTGTGGAGAGGAGGGATAAACACATGCAATGAAACATCCAGTGAAATGATAACAGCTCAAGGCTCTGAACTCAATTCAAGTCCAACACCTTTCCCAGGCCAGCAACAACTCCCTCTACAAGGCCACAGAGGGAACCTCAGCATAAAACAGCACACCCAGCAGATCCTGGCTGTGCAGGATATTCTCCTGGGAACAAATGCTTAGAGTGGATTTGGTCCAAGAACCACAGCAGTGCAAGTGGGAGGGTTGTACCAGTTACTGGGAAAAGCCTTCAAGGTCCTCTCATCCCTGCTCCCTGTTTGGCAGTCACTTGGTCCCTCAGGAGCTTCCCACTCCACTCCCTGAGACTGCAAGGCTCTAGTGAGAAAGGATTCCCTGTGCAGTCTCCTCCTGCTCAGCTGGAGAGGCTGTGGATCCCAGAGTCATGCCTAGCACAGACAAGTGCATTGGGGATGTGTCTCTTTCAAATACCTGCAACCCAGCACCTGTTTGCTGGAATGAGCTGCTCTCTGCTCCCTGGGACACGCTGGATAAAATGTTCTTGCTCCTGAGATGAAGCAATCTATCTCAGGCCCCTCACAGGCTGAACCTCTCTGCCTTCCCCCAGTGACCACCACCTGGAATGAGTAGACATTGTCATCACAGTATTTCACAGCTGAACCATGAACATCAGGCTCTCTCAGCCCACCATCCGTGCCCTTTGCCTGCCCTTCAGCACCAGCCTGGAATCAGCTGCATCCTGGGGGTTCAGGCACCCTTAGATTGTTTTGACCTCTGGTGCTTGGCCTTGTGTCAGGCTCTGCCGCTGAGCCTTCACCATCTGCAGCCGCTTCCCATGCAGGCTGAACTGTGACCAGCTGAAGAGCTGCAGCAGGGCACATGTGATGGGCACAAAGACGAGGAGGTAAAAGCAGCCCTGGCGAAGAGTTGGCTCCAAGGCCGCGGCAGACTCCAGCTTCGGCTGGGCACTCACCACATTGCTCAGGGGATTGCGCTGGAAGATGTCATAGCCTAGCGTCAAAGAAGAGTTTGTGAGAATGGGGCAGTGGGGATGGACCTTTGTCCATTCTCTCTGAGTGACGAGCCGTGGCAATGCAGGCACCCAGGGCACAGCACAGGATGCCAGACACTGAACTCCCAGGTCTGCCCTGTCCTGCTCCAGCGCTTTCCCCAGGAGCATCCTTACCTGTGTATGCACAGAGCAGCCAGGTGCCGATCAGCGGGGCAAAGGTCTGGCCCGGCTTGGTGACCAGAGCCACCATCCCGAAGAGCAGGGCTGAGGCTGCCTGCTTCCTACGGTTCAGGACTAGGTCCTCGTCCACCAAGTCAGTGACCACCAGGTTGAGTAACTTACAGGTCCCTTCTGTGAACACACGGTTGCTGCAGAACAACAGGCAAAGTACTGAATAGGGCTATCAAGAAATGGCAGGAAAATGTGACAGATCAGAAAAAACGGCAAGGGTCAAAAAGGTTTCCCCACACTTGGAATAAGAATTTCAGAAGCCCTGGTTGCAGGAGAGGACCACCACTATTACTAAGACTTTGTACCATGCAGTGACACCTCAGATCAGTCCTGACCTGCCACACAGACAGGCCTGGGGACAGGACACACTGGGCTTCTGGCTCACAGGCACCTGCAGCACACACCAAGGGCTGTGGAGGGGGAGAGAAGTGCTCAGCAGCTGGAAAAGGCAAGTGCAGGCTGCCACCAGCCCTGCTGGTCTGTGACCCCCTGAACATCACTGCCTCCTTCACTCTGCAGCAGGACAGCCTGTGGATTCTGCAGTGACCTGTCCCGTGTGCTATCAGAGCTGGAAACCATATGGCTTATGCATGATCCTGCCCCCTGTTCCCTGCCTTCCAGTCCTCTTCTTAAAATAGGGACAACTCATTTTGCTTCCCAGGAAACAGAGGGCAGGGGAAATGACTGCTGCTTGCCTACCTGGCAATAAAGACGCAGAGCAGATACACCTGATCAGGTCCTGCCAGGAGCATGGCAACACTCAGAGCCAGCTTCAGGAAGAAGAGTCCTCGCACCACAGCGTAAACCCCACAGCGGCGGCAGAGTGATAGGAAGTAGAGGTTGTTGAGATGGGGGGCAATGTAGGAAACACCTGGGCACAGACAGAGGCACAAACAGCTTGATGGAGTTTCCACCATGTTCCCAGATATCATACCAAGAGAGACAGCAAGGTTGGCTATTGCCAGCAGGACAATACAGAGTAGCACCCCCGCATATGCAGAAGGCTGCAGCAGATTTATTCCATGGCTTTGTGGCACAGCACACACTTTCCTACAGAGGGAGACCTTCTTCCATCAACCCCATGGACAGGAAGGAAGAAAAGACATGCCCAGTGTCATGCAGAGGCTGCAACTCAGCCCTGGAGCAGAAATGAGAGAGACAGGACTGCTTGACCAGACCCGGCCTGCACAGAACCCTCCCAGGGTAACTCTAGGACCAATGCCCACATTATCTGTGGTAGCATGGAAATGGTCCATATGCTGCAGAAGGAAAGGGACAAAATTCAGGGCTGTGTTCTCTGCTGCATCCTGGGAACACTATCTGCAGCCTCTAGTGCTCAGAGCAATATCTCTTTGGAGTGTGGTGTCCAGCACACCAGGCTTGTCCTTACTAGAAAAGGCTTCAAGTTACTTCTGTACCCAGGAAGGACAACTCAGAAGTCCCAGTGAGACATGTGGGGTGCGTGCATGTGTGAATCTCACAGCCCAGAGTCCTGCATGTGAGCACACCTCTCCCCAGATGGAGTTTGGGAAGAGAAAACCCAGACTCAGGCCAGGTCCTATGTAACTCAGCTGCTCCCTCCAGTCCCACCTGAAACTCACCAAGCAGGAAGGATCCAGTAGAGACAGAGATCTGGTCTGACAGGAGGTGCTCCAGGAACAGAGGGAAGAAGTTGCTGTTAAAATGGCAGTGAAAAACCTGTGAAGGCAGCATGCAGACGAGCTGGTCAGCAGGAACAGCAGTGAGAAAGAACAGAAAAAGCTAACAGCTCTCTGAGCTCTGTTGTCCTAGGAGCCCCATGCCAAAGGATCATGCGGGATAGGCCTGGAGTACTTCAGCAGAGCAAGACCTTGGCTGTGGCATTTCCAATGCTGCTGGCTGAGATTGCAAAGCTGCAATGCCATCAACCATGCCCACTGTGTGCCTGAAGTCAGCTCCACTGCCTGGCTGTACAGCACGGTGCTGCTGGGGCAGACAGGGCCAGCAGGTGACAGCAGTGACCAAGAGGCACTGGGGGAGACGGCAGCATGGCAGGAGGGAGGAGGCAGCGGGCAGGAGGCCATTGGTAAGGCAGTGAGGCTGGAACACAAAGATGCAGACCAGCTTCAAGAGCGTGCCTGAGGGGAACTGAGGGATCCCCAGGGAGCCATGACTGCAGCACACAAAGCTGGGAGGGCTGCCGTCATTTGGTAGTCATCACTGAAGAGGATGAAGAACATAAGTGGTAAAAGCCAGCTGGGAGATGGATCCAGCTGGATAGCGAGAACAGTGATGTGAGGAAAACGGAAAGGGAAAAGAGACTGTGCTGACAGCCACGCCAGCAAACAGCACTCCTGAACTCACCCCCTCTGTGAGCCAGGCCCTGTGCTTCTGCACCCCATATGGGCTGCACAGAGCTCAGTCAGTCCCCATAACCCAGCCTACGCTGCAGAGAGAGGAAGGAGCACCCCACAGCTTGCTCAGGAAGTATCCTCAGTCACAAGCAGGGAGAGTGGCTACCAGCTGCTGAATAAGCCAGGATGTGCAGGAGGCTGCAAGAGCAAGTGGGTGCTGGAAACATCTCTGTCCTTCCTGGGGAACTCACATACTGTTGAATCACCCGTCTCAAACAGCCAGAGCCAGCACTCATCCTCCGAATCGCAGCGTGTCACTTCTGTGCCTACCTGGACGAGATTCATGCAGACAAACCAGAGGAAGTTGCGATGCCGGGAGAGCTGTTGGAGATACTCTGCCAGGGTGATCCTCTTCTCCTGGGGGACGGAGTGTTTCTCAATGTACAGCCTAAAAGGAGGGATAAAAAACAGCCATAAATCCACCACACCAAGAGAGAGTCCCCAGCTCTCCTCATGCAGATGCAGAGCTGTCTCTCAGCTCCCATCCCAACCTTTTGTCTTCCTGGACCAATCAAACAGTGGAGTCTACAACAATGATTGCTTACTGCTAGTAAGAAGCACAGGCAACAGGTCTCCCAAAGAATATGTGTCATCTTAACAGAAAATTCACATTTCTGTCCATAAATGCATTCTCCTCTTATTAGCCATTTCACTATACATATGTTCCTCTCCTCTTCCAGGTCCCTGCAGTTAGCTCACCTGGCAGATGTCATCAGGATCTGCTGCTACTACAGCATAATGCTGGTAGCTCATAACAAGAGATGACAAGTGAGGCAGCCCAAGGAAGGAGCTGAACAGGGAAAATCAGCTTGGTATGGCCTACCAACAGCCCAGCCACTATCAGACAGGTGAAGTGAGTAACAGGGAGAGACATTCACTTGTCCAACTCTGTAGGGCACGGACAGCAATGTGGTCTCATGCTCAAGCAGGAATGTTTTCACAAGCTGCTTCTGACATTTTATCACTCACAGGCCTCACTGGGTGTTCTAGACTGAACTCATTTAATGTTCCAAACACTGGACGGCCATACAGCAGGTTAGGCCTCTGCCTCCAGTTTGGACTAGGGCTGACACAAGACAGTTTTGTTCTGTTTTCAGAGGAGCCAGTGTGACAGTTGACCCTGAAAACGATATCAACAGACAAGAACCAGAGGTAATTAGCAAATTTTGCCTCATCCTGGATCTTCTCACACATATAGTTTGCTGCACATCTATGCCAGGCCTTTGTCCCTGCTGAGAATTCATGACCCTTACTCTTTCAAGGTTGATTCCTGGTCCCATTTCACTTTCCCATCAGCCTGAAACCGCTGGCGGAGCAGCCGTGTGGACAGGGTGAAACCAACAATGGAGCAAAGGGCCAGCAGGACGCAAAATATGCGAAAGGAAAAGAAGTCCTCCTTGTTCCACACTGCATAGGACATGAAGACAGACAGGGAGCCTATGGCACTGAAGAGGGAGCAGTAGAAGTTGAGGCTAGTCCTGTCTTTTGCTGAAACAGCCAGGTCTGCAAGCAAGGCATTGTGATGGAGGTCAACCATGGTGAGAAAGCTGTCATACATGCAAAGGCAAAGGAGGAACTGCAAACCAGGATGAGCCCAGGCAACCCAGAAAGCCAGGAAAGAAATGGCAAAGAGGGGGCCATTGTGGCTTAGCGCTCTGAGCCTCTTCAGAACTACTTCAGGGGAGGAAATCTCTGCACCTGCCCTGCAACAGAAGAAAAAAAAATATTTTAGGTACCTGGACAAAACCCTGCATGATCACACATATTTCCTCTCCAAGGCAGTCATGTAAGTGGCACAGACACAAATAGAGCTTTTGCTCAAGTAACAACCACCCACATCAGATACTGTCTCAGCTAATAGTGAATACACTGAAAATACGGATTTAAGAAGGCCAAAAAGAAAAGGAATTTTTTTCTCCAGAGCATTTCCATCCCTGACAGTGCTGTACTGTCTGCACTTTGCACAATGCAAATGATTTTCATGAGTTTTTACTAGTTGCAGGAAGCCACACCATGATTTTCATTAAAATGTTAACCTAAATACATGAGAAATGCTAATGGCAAACAATACAGAGCTGTCTTACCTCAGCTCCCATCCTATAGAGTTTGGGAACAACTGGTCAGAGGCATTTCATGTGGAAATAACTGTACTTTTCCCTCTTGTGCCTCTCAAACCATGTACAGACACTCTCTAACACTCCATTAAGAGGCTTGCTCATATAGCAGGGGCTTGAGATTTTCGATGCCCATATTCAGGTTCTGCATCACTCACGACTGTTAAGGGTTAGGGTCACATCCACCCAATAGGTGTGTGTGACTCTCTATACAGTCAAGTACTGAAACAACATTTATGAGCACTGAACTTCAGAGATGCCAGGAAAAGGAGGTATTTAAGAGTTCCATGCCCAATAAGCCATTCCCATGACATCCTTTTAAAGCTGCCAATTTGACATCATCTTCCCCAGAGACTAAACAACTTCCCAGACTCTTCTGGAAGCAGAACTTCACTTACTGCTGTGTGCTAAGGAACACTCGGTCACTCAGCCAGCCAAACAGAGGGTCATTGAGGCTGTTCCAGATCAGAAACACTGTCTAGGAAAGAAAACAGGACAGTGGAACAAACCACAGGACAGCTCCATTCTGTCACCAAAGCAAGCAGTGCTGAGCTGGCACGGTGAGCCATTAGCAGGAACTGTCCCAGCACACCTTCCCTGCCCCATCACCGCTGCATGATGCCCGTTTGGGGCAACTGGCAATAAGGCCAGTGGTTTTCACTGCCTGTGAAACACCCCAATGTCCCCAGAGGAAAGGCAGTCTTAAGAACTAAGTCTCTGCATTTTCTGTCCCAGCTTGTTCTATTTTTATATAAGTGGGAAAAACTGAAAAGCCTAAGTTAGCACTTGGAAGGCTCCCTTGCTCTCTCTCCTAAAGGGAACACTGCTATTATAACTAACAGTTTTCACATTTATAGCAGGGAGCAGTCTTGGTTTCAGAGTTTCCTACTTAAAGAGCACAGAAGCTGATGGAAAAAAAAAACTAACCTCTCCTATCCAAAAGGACAGTTTATCAATCTTGTAAACAGAGACGAAGGTGTCCACATAGTACAGGAGGAACACGTTGTGCAAAATGGAAACAAAGAGCGACAGAGACCCGTAGATCACTGCAGTGGGCAAATGGAAAAGACAAGCCAGCAGTCGCAGCCCCATGTTGGTGCAGTCGGTGTTCAGCTCCTTTGATCACCTCCATTTCAGGTGAGATGTCTTCTCCCAACACCTACTACATCTTTGTTGGGGCAAATCCATTATTGCTCCTGCAGGAGAGAAAAAAAAATAAAATAGAATGAAAACAGATTCATTTTCTTAAATGAAGTAAAAGGTGAGTCAAGTTAATTGGTAAATCTTTGTCTGCAGAGATCAGAATTCATATTGTTTTGAGGAGCTGCTACAAAGTGGATTGGAGGGGATTTAAGAGACTAGAAGCTGTCTGCTGCACTAAAGCTGTTTCATTAAGCTGAAGCCAGGCTATGAGCTCCCGGGGGTACACTGCCTCCTCCTGAGCAGCCTGCCCTGTCCTTTACCCTGTAATGTTCTTTGCTATCCAGCAAGTAGACGATTAATCCAGCTCTTTAAAGGCAAGGTGACAGGAGGAATCAAGCTAGATAGCTGCAAACAACAAAGCAGCCTTCAGAAAACATACCTAGTCACTGGTGTTTTTAGGTACTAATGTAAATTTTTACCAAAATAAAAATGACAACAGCTGTGATGTAACCTCACATGTGCACAATGCTTTCCCCAGGCAGTCACAGCTGACAGCACCTGGGCTGGCTCAGACAGGAGTTATTTATGGCAAGCAGTGCTGCTGCTTTGTGGCATGAAGAGACAAGACCAGAACAAGACTGCAGCAGGCATGTTGCTAGCATGCAGCTTGTCTTGAAGTGGCCTAAATTTTAGGACCATAGCCTGAAATAAAGATGCTTTGGCTGGACAGAGATATACACAGAAATAAAATATGTGGACACAACAGCCTTAGACCAGAACAAGCAGCTGTATGTTCACAATGTTCACACTCACAAGGGGCTGAGTGTGAGAGGAGATTCCTCACACCTGCACTGACAGGAGCTCATGGCCAGGAGGTGGGGCCAGAAATGTTCTCTTGTGCTTTTCAGGCTGAGCTCTCTCTCACACTAATGTTGCTACAGACCCAAGGCAAAACACAATGCGCTTACATGGAGACGTAAGGGTTTTTTTATCAGTACAAGTCAGCTCCTCCAGCCCATGCCACCATGAGAAGCCCTGATCACAGCACACACACAAGAAGGGTGACAACAAGGTTGTTATCACGGCACTGTCAAAAGCAACATAAAGGGCTGTGTGTCAGTCCTGTTTCAGTTCTCCAGGGTCTGTACTCACCCAATTCAGACACATCATGGAGGCTTTACAATGTGGGATAAGACTGAACACATAAGAAATAGGAACCTATGCACCACACCAGCCTCTTGGGCTTGCAACACCCGCTGCAGCGAGTCCAAGCAGGAAATCAAGCAGAAGAATAAACGTCTGGGTATGAAACCTGATGAAACGCCAGTCCCATTCAGCATTTCCCTGAAGCCATGAGTCTGACCACTTCTAGGCAAGATTAGAAAAGCAAAAAGCAAAAATAACCATCTGCTCTGCCTAGGCCAAGGAATTCCTCATAACTAGTTCAGAAGAAGCAGGAACAGCATTTGTTCCAATCAATTACATCACTAGATTGAAACTGCACCTCGGTTCCACTCCCAGCCAAAGCACTAGACCTCAACTGGATCCAACTGCAGAGCCCTTGTGGAGCTCAGACACCATTCCACATCCCTGCCAGGCCAAAACCCATGGCCAGAAAAAAAGAAGACACTGCTTGGAAGGGAATTCAGCCAGACAATGAACCTTCATAGACCTAATTAAAGACAGACAAGCCTCAAGGGGAAATTACATTTTGTATAGTCAAGAACTGGAAAGGAATCATGATGCATAAAGACAAAGGTTAAGAAGAAGGGAGAGTTAAGACAACTGTCCCAGAGGTAAGTCCTCCATCTCTCGCCAAAAGCCTTCTGTGGAAGGCTAACTGAAGAACAGCAGAGTGCTGGGCCCCCTCATGGAACTGTCAGGACACAAGAACTTGGGAGCACTCACTGTAACTAGCAGGAAGTCAGCCTGATGGACACAAAAATATTTCTTTACTTGGCTGGTAGTAAACACCTGACATTCACTATGAAAGGATATTAGAGAGCTGGGCAGTAGGTTCAAAGGATTAGACAAATTCACAGAAAACAGCTGTACACAAACTACTAAAGGGAACAAGGCAGGGAAATCCCCTCTAGCCACCCCAGGCCATCTGTGCAGGCTGGAGGTGGACAAGTGGAAAGGCCACAAATGGTGCCCAGACTCGTGCTCTCCCCCTAAACAGCATCTTCTGCTGCCACTATGGGGCAGGATATGAGGAGAGGCAGACCAACAGTGTGACCCACTAGGGTGATTCTTATCCTGGGCTTGCCTTTGCTATCCAAAACCTGTGTGAAAGCAGAGCCTGCTCAAGCCCTGGTCTTAGTGCTGCACTTCATGCTGACCCCATCCAAAAAGTGCTTCACTGAGCCCATGCACAAACCACAGCTGTTGAAGTTTCCAGGGACACCTCATTTTGTCATATAAATGTTACAGCTCTGTTCAAAGAGAGTAAAGTTCCACTTCCTTTCTTTCTGCTCCCTCATCACTCCCTCACAGATGCGCAACTTCTCCAGCCAGCTGATATTTGCAAGTGATGTCACTTTTGCTAGGATAGCCATTAGGTCATTTGATAGATATTTTTTCCCTCCTCATCTGCAAATGTGCAGTTAAAAAGAAACAAATCACAGTTCTCTGTAAAAAGCAGATTTTACTTCTATACCCAAAACACTGTGTTATTGCCACAGTGGTATTTTCATAACCTTTTCCTTGGGATGGAGAATTACTCATGAACTATGTCAGAACTTTTCAACATGAAGCTGTAAGAAGTAATGGGAAAAGGAGCTGCAGGAGGGAATAGCTATCATTCATTCACACTGAACCTCTAACACAGTCATAAAGCAACAAGCTCATAAATTAAAAAGCAATGAGTCTTTATTTGAGAAACTTCCTCCTTCGCATTTGACATCTGGCTCCTGCCAGTGACGTCCACAGATCTTATCTTCCTGAGGAGGATGTTGGAATACTGGCTACCAGGAAAGCACTGCTTTTGTTTGAGAGTGCTGGCATACAGCTGTGTCTGGAACACACCACAGCTTGGGGCTCACACATCTGCTCTAACTTCCTAGCCAGCTCACAGTTGGATTCACGAGTCCTCATGTCCCATGGTGATTCGGCAATGCTCTGGCCTTCCAGCAAGGCTGAGCTCCAGCCTTCCACAGCTGAAGCCACTTGTACTGAGCCAGCAGCAGAGCCATACATGTGAATCTTGGCTCAAGCTAGCCTTTTAAGCAGGGCCAGATGATTTTTATGTGCTGAAGTTGCCACTCAGCAACCTCAAACAGCCATCTGCAGACCTGACTGCAGTATCAGGATTACTCTTGTAATCATTCTCCCCTGTGTGGGTAATGCAGGCTGGAATATACCAAATAATACTTCAGGATATGCCTGTGCTTGCTTGAGCTGCTGCTACACTGCCTCTGCTGTGTATTCTGGGTTTTGAGGGGCTTACTAACAGAGGGCCAAATACACCAGCTCTGTATCTCTACAACTGCTACACAATAAATCCACCAGCAGCTGCAAAAACCACTTAAGAGGAAAGCCCATTTCTAGACACTTGTCACAGCCAGACAGGACCTGGCTGCTGGCAGTCCAGCCCCATTCACAGGGAAGCTGAGCTGGAGCTGCACCTGTGAAAGAGCTGATGCCCTGTGACCTGTCCCAGCAAAATGCCTGGTGCTGGGCACATCAATTCCTCCCAGAGCCTGCAAGTGACAGTCATGGATGTCTTTGTCTGGTCAGGGCTATCCATCAGTGATGAGCCCATTTTGGGAGCATAGACCAGGTTCCTTCCCACCCCAAAACACAAGACATCTCAGAGGGTCCTCACCCCATGATGCTACCTGGATTCTGGCAGAACTCTGTCAGTAAAATGAGAAATCCCTCCACAGAGCTATTTGAATGAATGAAACCAAAAGAACCCCCATTTCAACAAAAAAATACCTCTCAAAATCCTATTTCTATCCCAGGAAAGCTCCTTCCTAGATATACACTACACAATAGTTAGGCTCCTCTGACTAAACTTTGATCTTGTGCATCCTTTTAGAGATGAATACAGCTCCAAGGCTCTCAGTGCTCCACACTTCTCCTGAAACTCTCCTAACACCCTCGAATAATCCCTTAGTAACAAGGACTCTTGAGGGAACACTAAACAGTCCTGTGTAAAACATGAGCAAACACCCCAACAGCAGGCTCCCAGCAGTCTGGTATCTGATGGATGAAGCAATGAAACCTTTGAAACCACCTGGATCAGGTATGGAAACGTGACTGGAAGAGGTTACGAGGGCGTTTCCCAGTACTGTTTACCAATTCAACAACCACTGATGACTATGCATCATGAGGTTAAGTAATACCCTTGTTATTACAAGCAATCGTGTGCCTTCATCACTCCTGCTGAGTTCATACATGCAAACACAACTGCCACACAGACAATTAACACCTGGAACCAGCTGGTAGCTTCCGTGGATCTGTGCTCCAGCTGAGCAATCTTGTTCAATCTGATCTCACTCCCTAACAAGAACATAAGGTGTGTCGACAGAAATAACCAGGCAGATCTCATAACCTTGGAGCTTGGCAAGGCTTTTACCTTAACAAAATGCAACATCCCGTGTCTAAAGAGCTCACTGTTTTACAGTGTAAAGAAAGTGTGTTAGATGTATTAAAAACTTGTTCCTGATCATTTGCTGTCAATATAAGTGCCAATCCTGTAGTGGACCTCACAGCATTAGGATGGGAACCATTGCCAGGTAACTCTAGCCTCAAATTACAAAACTGCAAGTAAATTTGAAATCATCACTGAAAACAAGCCCCAAGAGTTGGTTCAAAGGACCTACAAGAGGGGATTACTGCACACATACTGCCTGTTCTTTGTTAAGACTTAACCGGAAACTCCAGGTGAGAAGCAACTTCTACCCCTCTGCCAAGTGCAGCCACCAGGAGTTTCTGCTACACAGCTTCCCGGGAATAGGGAGTCTCTCCACGTGTACAAACCTCCCAAAGCCACCGTCCCTCTGCAGGGCCCCAGCTGCAGCCACAAGGCCACACGCCACTGACCGGGTCACCAACCGCAGCTGCTGATGTCCCACGTGCAGGACAGGAGCACAGGGAGCCAGGTGATGCCTGCGGAGTCAGGCTGGAGACGGGGACACCGCCACTTTGGACATGCCCAAGTAGCGTTGCCATCCCCTGTGCCCATCCGCAGAGATCCTCCACGCCGAGGGGAGGCCTGACAGCCCTGGTAGAGGAAGGGGAGGCCGGAGGCACTGCTGTCTTTCCCTTCTCCAGAGGCATTGCCATCCTTCCCTGCTAGGGTCTCCCGTAGGCTCCATAGCAGTGGGCTGAAGCCTGGCAGGTGAGGGAAAGGCGTGACAGGGACACCAGAGACCCGCGACACACTCCGGGAGAAGAGGGCAATGCCGCCTCTCCTTGCCAGGAGGCAGAGCCCCACCGACTCCAGGACTGAGCCCCCCGCCCACGGGCACCAGACAGTGGTGACACCAGGGAGCGACGGCACCCCCCGGCCCACAGTGGGAGCACCCACGATAACAGAGGGAAGTATCCGCCAGGGCTGTACCACTATAGGGAATGAGGAACCCCCTACCCCGCAAAGGCGCCCCCACTAGGGGGTAGTGTCTCTCTCACCCTACTCGAAGCACCTTACGGAGCGGACAAGGGGTCCATCACCCCACCACACTACAGGCAGGGAGACAAACCGGGGTCAGCGATAAGGCGGGAGAAACGCACGCCCACCGCCTCGGCGCCTCCTACCTGCGTCCGGTACCGGCGCTCCCCCGCCGCTTCGCCGTCGCACAGCGCAGCCGCGCATGCGCGCCCCCCAGCCCCGCCCCGCAGCCATTTTGCATCCTGGCATGTGAAGCCACCGGCGCCTCCCGGCAGCCACCGCGCGTGATGTCACCTTATTTGCATATACCCGCCCCCAGTCGTACGAGCCTCTCTGGTCCGGCGCCACCTCTATGGTCAGTCCGCCCGTCGCCATGGAAACGCGGCCTGGCCGGGGACGCCAGCGCTTGGAGTCAGGGAATCGTGGAGTCATTGTGGAATCATAAGTATTGTACGAGATCTTCAAGTTTATCCAGTCCACCCGCCAGCCCAGCGCCACCACTGTTACCCCTAAGCCACTAAACCATATCACCCAGTGTCAGATCCAGAGGCCACTTGAAAACCTCCAGTGATGGCAACTCCACCACCTAGGCAACAAATTCCAATGCCTGATCATTCAAACAGTGGAAAAAAACCCCTGACATTTAATCTGAATCTCCACTGTCCCAGCTTGAGGCCATTTCCTCTGTCCTTCTCCCTGTAAGCACAGTAGAAGAGACCAGCTTCCACCTCATCACAATCTCGTGTCAGGGTTTGTAAAGAGCAATGACATCCCCTCTGAGCCTCTTCTCCAAAGAGCATGTGCCAAGCTGCAGAATGACATAGCGGAAACAAAAATATATACATGGCTGCTTGGGCAGGTGGGGCAGTAATCCAGCAAATATCCTGTCTCTGGTCTTAGTAATCAGTGACTTACATTTCTCTCTCATGATTAATTTCCATTCATCCTGTGTATTTCAGAAAATAGGGACTATCATTGTCCATTATCATTTAAGAACTCTCTGTGGCCCTTTCTCTCAAAGAAGGAACTCCTATTCAGCATATGCATCACCTTCTGTCTCTCACTGCAACAGTTGCTTCCATTCAGCTGTTCTCAAATTTCACCAGGGGAAATTTCACGAAAAACTGAGGCAAAAGCCAATTGCTATGTACAGAAAGGTATTATTGCACCCTTTTACTTTCCAATGTTTTCACACATTAGACTTACTAGTAGCTTCTTAAGCAGGTCATTTTTATAAATTCCTAGAAGCCAGACAACCAACTGTAGTAAACATGGTTTGTAATTAAAGAGTGATTTATAGGTATTTAGCTTCAGCTGTTGAGATCACCTGCAGCAGAGCAAGGCATAAAGCACTAATCAAAGAATCATTTAGTTTGGAAAAGACCTCTAAGATCACGGAATCACTAAGCATCCCAAAGGAGCTGCACTGCTGCTGCTGTTGTGCTGGGTGATGATAAGCAGACCTTGCAGATGGAATCACCCATTTAAAACTCCTGTGGAGATTTCTGTCTGTAAAGGTCCACCACAGTGCAGGTGCTTACAATAAGGTAGTGCTGATGGGAGCCACTGATAGAGCTTCTTACTTAATTACAATCTGGATGAGCTGTGAGTACAAATACCAGCTTAGTTGTAACTGAGTGTGAGTAAAAAGCTGGGGGGAAATAAAACTAAGAGAAAATAGGAGAGTTTATTTCTGCAGTATTTGATGGGGAGTTCTAATAATTAGCTATGTTAGCTAGTCTGCTGCTTTAAAGGTTATGGTTCTTTAAGTTTTGCTAACAATGTTTTGCTGACTTGAGAAAGAACCTGAAGTTTTGGTGAGTGCTTTTTTTTGTTTGTTTTTGAGGTTTTTCCTTGCTGGCTTTATGCACTGATTTTAGCGGCTTCTTTACCTATGTCCTGTCTGAGCATGTAATGTAATTGCTGGAGGAATGAGCTTCCTGTTACTGTCTTTAAGGTATAAGGGCATGTTCAGGCAAGTTTTGCAGCCCTGGTTACTACAAGAAAAACTTCCCTAAGGTGTAATGTGGCATCTTAAAGCATCTCCTTACTCCCTGTGTATCCTTAAGACACTTAAGTGGAAAAGAGCCTGTAGAAAGTAACCTGTTTTTTTAAGATCTGGTTGTGAATCCTACTGTTCCTTGGTTAAGTGAAGGCATTCTCTTGGTTGTCTTTTCTCTGCATGTGAGTACATATATGCCAAGCAAATATCTCTCTGTGTCTTGCACTTATAGACTGGGCTATTTTGCAATGTTTCTGTAGACATATGCTACCTTAAATGTTTGTAGTAGCAGAACAGTATACAACTGAGATGTTCTGTATTTTGCCTGGCTTTATAAAAATACAATTCCCTTGAGGTGGCATCCCTTTCACATCTGCTGTTTGATGTGGGTGCAACTCCACATACACTAGCATAACTTGGTTGTAGTATTGATTCATGCCAGTGTTCCATTCTGCAATATTCCTAGCACCACCTGCTTGTGAAAGATACTAATGTAAATTGTTATTGTTGTGTGATGAGAGGCTTTAAACACTTTAATTTAGGAAAAATGACACAGAAAGGTCTTTGAATGATTGTGTTCCTGGAAACACAAAATTTTCTTTTGATTTCCATTTAAAAAATCAATAATGTTATTTGTGAATGTTGTTCTGTATTGTCTAAAGACCATAACAGAAGGGAGTGGGTTTTTTTGTTTGTTTTTTTTTTTGTTTTTTAAGTTATAATAAAAGTAGTAAATCAGCAGATGCTGCAGTTGTCTGCCTTGGGGATGCAATGAGTAGTATTCCCATGGGTAATTCTAGCTCAGATGTTTGAACTTGCACTAGAAATGCAGTGTGTGTTGCTGTTGTAACAGAAAACACCCTTATGTGCCAGAGGGGTATGTTGTATGTAATACAACCCCAAAGACTCGATAATCTTTCCTGCCCTGCCCTACTGTTTAGGGTGTTGATCCCCTGGGAAGACTGAGTGTAAGTGCATAGGATTATGCTTTCTGTACTTCTGCATATCCATCCTTGATGCAGGATATGTGGGAATGGGATCTAAGTGTATTTAAAGAACAAAGAGTTAAAATGCAAATAGTTTTCTGTGACACTGGTGTTTGTGAAAAGAGGGAACCCTCTGTGGCCACAAACTCCTTCTGGAGGACCCGGCTGTGTGATCTGTTAGCTCCTTTGCAAGATGTCAGGAGACTCTCCCAAGAGCACATCAAGGACAAAGACTTGTAATCAAGCAGCAGAGAGACCAGAATGCTGTGGAAGTACAAAACATGTTGCTCTGCTATGCAAACTGTGTGTAAGATAAGAAAGTGCTGGTAGGTAACTGGAGCTGGGCATGGGAATTAAGGCTGGAATTGTATTATTTGTCTTGGAGTGTGTAAACTAAACAATGTATAACCAGGAGGAACTGGATAATTATGGAATGTCTGAAGCAGCTCTTACAGGGTAAAATCTTCCAAGGCCACCCGCACCCTATCAGTAATACCATGTAAGGCTGAGATTGCCAAGGTAACAATATCGGAATTGTCAGCCTTAATTATGGATGTGGCAAAACTGAGGAAGAAATAATCTGAGTGGATTGGCTGGTTGGGAGGAGACTGGGGTAATAGAAGCATAAATGTGTCAGAACAAGTGCATCCTGAAGTAAAGGAATAGTATATAAAATAAGACTAAGGTGAGATCAGCTGACTGAAGGACTGCAGCTGTCTGTAGATGATAGTGAAGCCTGAGGACCTGAGCCCACAGGAATGCTGAAGTGATGCTCCTTGAACAACCTGCTGGACTCTACATCAGGTTTATGTTGGAAAGAATTGTTTTGGGTGGGCAGAGCAAAGTGGGGTAGATGTGCATCCTAGTGCAAAGTGGTGTGGGAGGGAAGGGTGACTCAATAGCATCATGTGTGGTTCATAAGACTTGACTAGTAGCTTCATAGCTGTGTGCAAAGTGATATAAATAGCCATGAGATGCTACTGGTGCATTAATAAGATTTTTTTGTCATTTAGTTGTCGTGCTTGATATAAGTTAGTGCCCTGAGTCTGTTCTCTCAACACTGTAATGTGAAGGGGACTAGCTGGGCAGAAGTCACAGCTGGGCTCAACCAGGACCTCCTAATTTGGAAGCTTGAGCTAGTTGATACTGAGATCTTTTCTTTGAAGAAGAGCATGTGTGGATAGAGATGATGGATATCAGATGAACTCTCGAATGAGAGGAGGAGCATGTCGGTGCAGGCTGTGTTTTAACATGGAGGGGATCCTTAGGACTGAACGCTATGAAATACACATTAAAACATGCTCAACTAAATAAAAAAAAGTTGTGTCTGGAAAAGGGTTTAAATGAGAAAAAACATGGTGGCTGGGATACTGAGACATGGGACACAGATTTGAACCTCAGGTGAGGAAGACATCTGATGTAAAGGGTGGCTGCAGTTGTTACTGGGAAGATGAGAATGGTAGTGGTGGAAGCTTTAATAACACAGAAGTTAAGCTAAGCTGAAAGGAGAACATGTCAGAAAAAGAGAAAATGTGGCGTTTGTCCAAAATGTACACTCTAGTGCAGTAGACACATACCCAGGGAGAGGCTGAATAGGTGACAGTGTCAGGATCACCTTGGCAGCAGGCAGGGATATTTTCTAGAGCTTTGCCTGCTGATGCATTCACCCTATGGTAACATTCATCGTGTTTATTCTTGGTGGCACAGCTGTTCCAGAGCTGCTGTGTTGTCCAGCAGCTGCAGTCAGGAGTGGCTGCTCCAAACCTCTCCATCCCCAGTGAGTTGCATTTTGACTCCTATTTGAGCAGAGTTATGCAGGTGGATGGTTTCTGGGTAACTGCTGTCAAGTAAAGACTTGCTCTGCAATGACTTGGCCTTTTCCTGGTGTTTTGATTTCATACAGAGTCTGGGCTTTGCACAGACCTCAGAAACAAGTGCCAGACCGACACTAGATTTCTGTGCTTTCTGGGAATGTTGCTTTGAATAGCTGAAATGGATCTACTCCCTCTTCAAAGGGCCTCTGTAAGGGGTGACTGTAGTATGCATTAGCTGCTATTTCCACAGTTACCAGTGTCAGCTGGAGCTCTTTTCTTCGTGGTGCACTAGTAACAGCAGGGTGAGACTGGTGTCTTCTGGCTTCAGAAGTTAAATTCTCCCCTTTGGCTGAGCTGAAGGGATTGTTCATGGAGCTCTTATATCCGCTGTGCCTGTGGTATCTTTCCAGTTGGAATTTGGGCAGTGAAGTAATTCCTGATAGAAAAGTCCCTCCTGTGTAGTGAGGGAAAACAGGGTCAGAGCCCCAGAATTTCTGGGGGAGTTCCTCAGCCTGGGTTAGTGATGTGAGTCCTGTTCTCTACAGGATTGATATGTATTGCTGTTAATCTGCTGACTGTCTGCTGGTACCTTACACTAGGCATGATGCAGTAACCCCTTGTGCCAGTTTTTAACATTGCTTAGAGTACTTTGCTGGGACAGACAGTATGGGTTGGTTTTCTCTTGGAGAGCGTAGCAAAATGTGGTGCTATTTTATGTTTGGGGGGTGAGTGGGTTTGTTCAAAATTCAAGTTTTTCCATTATTAAGCAGCACTAGCATGGAAATCTGATCCTCTAGAAAAAAAACTAAGGCCTGAAAAGGCCCAGATTTTAACAAGCTATTGCATTTTCCTTGAATTTCTGTGCTGCTGCCAGGCATGTCTGGCAAAGAGAAAGCATCCTGTTTAGGAAGGCAGCCAAATGCCTGCATCCTAAGGATCAGTACTGGTGGTGGAGGATCAAAGTTATTGCGTTGTGTGGCTTTTTGTGCTGCTCTCCCACCTCCCCAAGAAGTACTTGGGAATCTTCTCCTGCATGAGTTTTACTGAAAAGACTTCAAACTCAAGCATGACCTTAAGTTGGCAATAAAGGGATAGACATGACAAGGAAAAATATGAAACTGCTTTGTCATGATCTTCTCCCACGCACTATCTCCAGCTACCAGGATGCTGCATAAGTGCATGGGACTGACACCAGAGTGATGAAGACAAACCTTGGCTGAATAAAAACACACAGTTTCACTCTCTTTAAGCAGTCCTTAAAGTTTTGGTTTTGTGGTTTTTTGGTTTTTTTTTAATCTTTGCCAAAGCTTTGTCAGGTGGCAACAGTTTTGCAGACTCTGCTCAGAATGGGGGGGACTAACTGGAAATAACTCATTACTACTTCATCCTCTTGGCTGGGGGAAATTGGTGCTTTTGCAGTATTCATCCCTGTACCCTTGAGAGTTATTACAGAGCAATGGCAGAAGATCTGTGGTTTTTTGTGGGGTGGGGAAAGAAAGAGGTCAAGAAAAAAGCTAAAAAGGATAGTCTGAAAGCTTGAGTGCTGGAACAGAGGAAAGGAAAGGGTAACTTAATGGGATCTTCATTTGTGAGCTGATCACAGGGCTATGGAATGAGGCAAGAATAGTCTCAGTTGAGAGTTACAGTAAATTAGATGGCCATGTCCTCTTCCATGGGCTCAGTGTCTCCACAGTTGTGCTGGCTAGCAGCATGTTCCCTGAGGAAGTATCTAAACCCATCCAAACTGCCAGCCTGACCTGGGGAGCCTGCTTCAGCTGGGCAGAAGACTTGGTGAAACCAGTCTCTCCAGACATGTGAGATATTTGTATGAAGTTTTACATGTTGGGCATCGTGGCACGCCTGTGTGTGGGTACTGTCCATGATAGTCAGCCTCACTTTAATCTCTCTCCTACAGAATGTGTAGTCTGGCATGGAATTGAATATTTACACTTTCCTCTGTTTTCTGTAGCTCACAGTGGCCTCTTGTGTTCCACATATACCTAAAAAGGAAGCTCACCAAATTCAAAGCTAGCCTAAGTGATAATAAAACTCTATGACCCTGAGACGTTTGGAAAAAAACATGGTCTTCTGTATTTTTAGTAGGTTATTTCTGCTGCTTTAGATACTAGGAAAGCCCTATCAGACTTGGACACTTCTGTTTTAACTAGTGGTGGATTCATCACCTGTAGTAACTGAGAGGGCTGAAACAAAAGCTTCTCTTATCAAATGTCCTCTCTAGTTTTGTATTGCAAACATTGCTTGGCTGCTCCATAGCAACTCTGTGTGGGGCAGCTGGTGTGAAGCACACTTTGCTTGGCAGGCCTTTTTTGGGAGCTGTGGTGTCAATCCCCTTGACCTGCACCAAGATGTTTGAGGAGGGAAAGACCCTGCCAGATGACTGGGGCAGTGGGTAAGGGAATTGCTGAAGTCAGCTCTGGCAAGCCTGGGTAAATAGTCTGCAGTATCATGTTCTCACCAAGCAGAGATGATCTTGTGTTAGTTTTCTGTGGCTGTCTTTGGAGTTTTCTCTCCTTTTTACTGTGCCTGGTGTCTCATTCAGCTCCAGCCAAGTGGGATTTGAACCCTTTTCCAGCAAGGTCAAAACTGCTGGAAAAGCTTAAAAGGAGAGGCTGCCTTGTCTCTTGCTGTGGCCTTTCTTACTGCATTGGTCCCTTGTTGCTCCCTGCTGCCAACCACTGCTCCCAGTGCCCTGGCTTGGGGAGGCTTGGCTCCCAGGCACAGCCTGTTGTCTGCCCATCCAGGCTTTCCATCTGTGCCACCAATACCTGGCATGTATTGATGGATGTCAGAGGCTTTCAGAAGCAGGCAAGCATTTAGCAGAGTTCAGCTCACGCTTTTAGGACTTCTTTGACTGTTCCTGCTCAGGACATTCAAGTGCTGGGCAACAGATGTGGTGATTTTAATTTTTTTTTTTGATCTTTTTTTCTCAAGGTATAACAGAGCTTGAAAGTGAAGCAAAGGAGGATGGTAGTCTGACGAGACAAATCAGCTAGGATCCCCTCTCCCTTTCTGGTCCTGTAGTTGCCCCTGAAGAGTTGGAAGCTGTCAGCTATTTACTTCCAAGACCAGGCCAGCCTCTGGCTGCTGGTATTGGAGAAACAAGAGAAGTAGGAGTAGGTGGATCATAGTATAGTTTTAGTTGGAAGGGACTTAAAGATCATCCAGTTCCAACCTCTCTTCCTTGAGCAGAGGCACCTTCCACTAGACCAGGTTCTCAAAGCCTCACCTGGAATGCTTCCAGTGATGGGGCATCCACAGCTTCTCTGGGCAGACTGCTCCAGTGCCTCACCCTCTCACAGTAAAGAATTTTAATTTCTAATATTCAATTTGAATTCACTCTCCATCAGCTTAAAACCATTCCCCCTTATCCTATGCCCTTGCGAAAATTCCCATCCAGCCTTCTTGGAGACCCCCTTTAGGTACTGGAAGGTGTTATAAGGTCTCCTTGAGAAGAGGAAGGATTGGACTCCTTCCTCAAGTAGTACCACTTGACATTGGTGTTTGGAGTTGGTTTTCTTAAGCATTTGGCTTTTGATGCCTTCCAGCCATCAGATGGCCTGACAAATGATCACCTTCCAGGCAAACCCTGATTTCCCTGAAGCAGTCTCTGCTTTTACTTCCTGGTAAGTAAAGTGGGACAGGATCAGGCAAGCTGGTACTGGTGTTCTCAAAGCCCTCTTTTCCTGTACACATGGATTTGTCACGCTGTAGCTCAGCCTGAAGCTCTGTATGAACAACAGGCAATTGTCTAATGATGGAGTAAACACCATTGTAAAGGCCCTGGGAGCACCAGGGTGCAGCTCTGCAGGTGCAAGGCAGGAACATTGTGTCTCCTACATACCAAAACCTTGTTGCAACACACCTGAGCATTCAGAGCAGCGCTGGACACTGCAAGCCAGGAGCTGGGGCTCGGTGCCCTGTGCCTGTGCAGGTACGGCTGTGTCTGGGCAGTGTGAGAGCTCTGTGCTTGGGAGCAGGCAGGGACAGGGCAGTGCCAGGCAGCCGTGCAGTGGAGCCTGGCAGAGGCCACCCAATCAAGGCTTGCGCTATCGGGTTTGCAAACTTCCTCCGGGGCTGTGAAGTCTTGTGTAGGATGTCAACAGACTCCTCCCGAGTGATCTGCTTCCAGGGAAATGTGTTTGTTTCTGTGGGGCGTGTGACAATGCTGCCCTGAAGTGCTTCTAGCCCTGCTTAATCCTCATCGTGTTCCCCCTTCTTATCTCTTCAGTTTGCTTCCTCTTGTGGGTCATCCTGCCAGGCTGAGCCACCAACCTGTTCCCCTTATCTTCTTTCAGTGTAAAATCAAAGCAATTAGTAGCTGTGCTAAGGCTGCCTTGTGATGAATCCCCAGTGGTTTAGATGGCTTGTCAGTCCTTCTCCTTTCTCCTCCTGCCAGGAAGACCTGGGAGCAATGACACTGACAGCCAAAATGCAGGGTGCTACAGAAGTGTTTGAGCAAGAGCTGTCATCAACTAGATGCCAGCAGCTTCTCCAGGGTTCTCCTTAACTGGCATGGAGCAGCACACTGACACAGTAGAAGGGGTGTAAGCTGCACATGCTTTGTTTCATACACTGGGTGCAATAGCCGCACACTCTGCAGACCACTTGCTCTGAAACACAAGTACTTCACAGAAGTGTGGATCTCAATAGAGATGCATGGATTAGCTATTTAAAGAGGTGCTGAGACTGGTTTTCAAGATGACACCATTTATTCCATGTGCCCACCTCATGCTGGCATTGACATACATCATCACCCCATTGGTTTTTTGTGGAGGTTCTGAGCAAGTTAGGCAAGTAGGTTGTGAACTTTCTTTCATTTCCTCCTATCTGGTGGGGTGATGGTTATGATGGGCTTTGTATCCAAGGCTTCAAGTCTCATTTAAGGGTGCTGCCTGGTCTTGACTGAATGCTCTAGTGATGTTCTGCTGTTCCCCATGTGGGGTGAAGGCTTCTAGCCCTGAACCCATGGCAAAAGAGGGCTTGAGCTAGTTAGTGTGCATTATGAACCTCTAGTAACAGGAGGAACTTGTGCTGGTTAAAAAGAAAAACGTCCATTTTGCAGTACCCAGCATTGTGTCAGGCAGCTCTTAGGGGACAGCTGAATTTTAACCTCTCTTTCTTGGTCAACACCTATGGGACAAGCAACTGTAGTTAAGGCCTTAAGCAAGAAGAGCCCACAGGATCTGAACTCCATTAAAAAAATCCAGTTTGCTGCCTTTAGCTGCAAGACCTGTGCATGGTCATTTCCTGTCTCTGATAGTGAACTTTTTTTAAAAAAAAGAAAAACAACCCTATGCTATATACAGCTTTCTTTCCTGTCCTTGGGGAGATGATAATGAGTCATGGGAAGACATTGCTTCATGCCCTGGAGGGTGCTTGGATATCTGGGAAGGGCAGGCTAGGAGCAAATTCAGCTGCAGGTTAGAGTTGCTCAAGGTAAATGCACACTTAAATGTGAATGATAATTAGTGAGACCAGAAAGAGAAACCTGTACATGACAACTTGTCAGAGGAAATGTAAATGTGCCTGAATTGTGCTCTAGAAATACAGTCAGTTCTTGTTTGCCTATCAGGGCAAAAGCAGGGTTTTGGGAGGACAGGGAGCAAGTTAAGGACAGTTGAAGATCTTTTTATTTGTTTAAGATTTCCTTGTCTGGGCAGGACGGCAGTTGACATGACTGCAGCAGGGTTGGCCTGTTGCCTCTTTCCTTTCTATGCCTGCTTGCTTTGTTTCTTTCCCTTGTGCCTGCCTTCCCCATTTTCATGCCTGCTCAAGGGCTTCAGCTTCTTGCAGTGTCTTGCTGCCTCCCAGCACTGCAGACACAAGTCATGAGGATATGAGACTGAATCTTCTGCCCTCAGTGGTCTTTATGTCCACTTGTTCTCATTTTTGCAATTCTGAGATGCGTGGGTTAAATGATTTCTTGCAGAGCAGCTAACAGGCAGTCACTGGCAATGTGGCTCACTTGTTCTTGATAAGGTTACTGCCCCTGCAAGCTGTGGGGAGCTCCTTGTATTAATTATTAATTAGTTGGCATGCTTACGGTGCTAAGTATATCTCCTTATTCAGCCTAAAATGTATATAACCAACATAAATTGTTTCTCTTCCCCTTCTGTCCTCACAGCTTTTGAGACTCAGCAACTGCTCCAGAGAGGTGTCCCCTGTGTAAAACCCCAGGCTCCTGTACAATGTACCAGTCCAGCTTTGTGCCACAGGAGTATTACCCAGCCATGATCCCACCTTCTGCCTACGCCTACCCACCGCTGCGGCCTGGGAGAGCAGAAGACATGTCCAGCTCTGTGGTGTTCCCTCCCATCCACATGCACGGCTTCTACAGCCGGCCCATCACCTTTGTGGTGGACAGGAACAGCTACCCTGACTATGCAGGAGGTCAGGTGGAGTATCATCATCTCTACAGTGCCTCCAACCCCTATATCCATCCATACCACACCTGGCACCTCCCTCCCGTGGTCCCTATCCCTCTCTACCATCCCTATGCAAACTACCATCCCTATGCTGCCTGCCAGAGGTCAGATCAGCATCGAGACACGTGGCCAGAAGGCTTCACAATGAGAGGGGAGCTTCAGTGGGGGAAGCTTGGAAAGGTGTTTGGGCCAAGGAAAGACCTCCCAGAATTTGTGAAGGATGATCTCCGGAGAGTTTATGGCACCTACCCCCGGACCAATGTTTCCATATCCTACCGGAAAGGAGAGTTCTTGGTCAAGGGAGACCCCAAGACAGAAGACCAGCAGTATGCAGTGGAGAAAAAGGTCATCCAGCGGGCTGTGACCCCCAGTGCCAGTGAGGCAGATGACAGCAGTGAGGACCGGAACCGCAAGAAGAAAAAGAAACTGAGACATTGAGGTAGTCAGATACCCAATGGACTGATGCTCCACTACCCTCATGAGAGCCAGCTGGCAGCCTTTTTTGGTGTGGTTGGCAAGTAACACAAGCAATGGATGCCACCGTTCCCGTTGATTTATTTTAATTGCTCCCCGTTCTTCACAATCTTATGGCAGATTTACCCTTTTAGGTGCACAATGCCCATCCTGTGAAGAAACCACATGACACTTGAGTGTTGGATCAACTCATTGGTCCTGGTTTTGAAATGAGCATTTGATTTCCACTGGTTTGGTTGACTGCTCACAGCCTGGCAGGGGATCTCCAAACTGCAGCCCTTGATCAGAGAAGATGGGCCTCTTCCTACTTTGTCCAGGGGAAAAGCCTTTAAGCTGGTTTTCTTCCTGGAGAGATAAAAGCTGAATTTCCTTCAGGCTGAGGACAGTGCAGGTCCCAGAGGACACAGGGGTTCTTTAACACTTAAAGAGCAATTGTTTGCATGTCTTGTCACTGCTGTTGTGATTTATCACTACATGAGGCCTGTATGCAGCACTTCCCTACACTCTGGTGTCCCCATCCTCTTACACTTGATAATGTGGTGCTCAGTACTCCTGGCTACATGTCCTTATTGAAACTGCTGTTGAGGCCCTGCTCTGGGTCTGACTTGGCTCTGGTTGGAGGTGCTGGCTCTCTGCTGAAGTTACTGGAGTTGTGTGAGCCACAGCACTTCCATAGCTGGTGGTTGTACTGGAAGAACTGTGCTGGAAGCCTGGAGGGCTGTGAGGGGCTGGGTCTGACTTACTTCCAAACTTCTGTACCTTTTAAATTACTATAAATAATAAAAAGCCCAAATGCAAATGCTTATATTTCTGATTCCTAACTACCTAACATCAGACACTTCTGTGAACAACTTGCAATCAAATCTGGCACCTTTTTGTGAAGTTAGAGATGGCTTCTGCTGGGGTGCATGCCCAGCCATGGTGGCTTGTCCTGCTTGGCAGTACCTTGCCTTTCCCTAGTTTGTTTTCTGTCAGCTTCTATAGGGACCAGCAACTTTACAAACATACAGGAGAAATAGGGGACCTTCTCTGTCCTCCTGCAGTCTCCTAGTCTCCCTGACCTCCCACATGGGAGGGAATGGGATGTTACCCATAGCAAAGGAGAAACTGTGAGGGTCAACTTGGAGGCCCTTGGTTGTTCTGAATTGCTATAAAGTAAAAGCAAGTGGATTTTCTTTAATTTTTTAATTTTTTTTTTAGTTAGTGCAACAGGTTTTGTTTAACAAATTGCCAAAATGTCTCAGCAACTGTCTGCATTTCCCCTTCCTCATTTAGCTTCTTGGAAATGTGTGAACTCTGCTGCCAGACAAAGCTGCAAGAGGGCTGAACCAGAAAAACTGCTGTAGAAACCCTGGATCAAATGGATGCTTCTTGGCTGTGTTGCAAACAGTGGCAGTGGGACTTGCTGAATGGGCTAGAAAAGGCCTCCATTAATGCCTGCTGCCTAATCAGTTATGCTTTTGGTTACCTAGTGCAGGAAAAAAGCAGCAGTTCTTGCTGGGTTGGTTGGTTGTTGAGCTGAGCAGGCTCTCCTGCCCAATTAGGGATGTGCAGTTAAATGCCTGCATTCACCTTGCATTGGTGGTGCTGTCCCTGTCCTTCCAGCAGCAGATCCTTTGGGCAGTGAACCCAAAGTTCATGCATTGGATCCTTGTGCAGTGGTGCAGCACTTCAGTGGGGTGTGGGAAGGAGTTTCTTCCCCATCCCCTGGAGCTGCTGTGGGACACAGGTGAGCTGTCAGAACTGGATGCTGCCTGCTGTGGGCAGGGGCTTCTTTAGGTGAGATCCTGGGAGCCACAAACCAGCTCTTCTAGGCAAGGTGAGAAGGAGCATAGGGTTTGCCATACAGTGATGTTGAAAAGCTACATAAATTGCAAGGACTTGCACAAAAATTTTCTTAAATGCTATTCTTCCAGCTATTAGGTTCTTGGTGGCAGCATGACACTGTTATAGTGGAAATGTCCCCAAAACTCAAGAGGCACAAGCAGACTCTCTCAGAGATATGTGATAGATGGGTGAAAACAGAGCCTGTTGCCTATATAAATCCTTTCTCTAAACATGTGTTTCTGCTAGGGTTATCTTCAGGGCCCACAGGGAGACAGAGGGCATAACCCTTAACTTTACCCATCCTGTCCTGTTTATCTTCTCCAAAGTTTTGTTTGGTTTTGCTGCCTGGACTCTGAACAGGAGATTGCTGGGCACACCCAGGCTGTTGTTCTGACAATGTGTATTTTTAGCAGAAGCTCGCAATTGCATGCAGTACATCAGGAGGTAACAATGTATTTTCTCAAGTGCCATTTCACTTCCAGAGGGAAGAAAACATTTTATAGTTGAGCTGCTTTTTTTTTTTTTTTNGGGAAGATGTGCCACAAACCTCTTGTGGTTCTCTGATAGCAGATATTTCTGTGGTGGCCATAACTACCCTCCATCCCTTATCTGATCTCTGTGCAGGAGGAAAGATGTATGTATTACTTGTAGAAAGAGCTCACAGTTGCCTTCTCTTCCTGAAGGTTTGAGGCTCAGTTGCTGCCCAGCTGCAGAACTGAATCCATAGGGCATTTTGGAGGCTTTAACGCCTATGGAATTCAGTTCTCAGAGCCAAGCAGCCAGTGAGAGTCAGCTTCCCCTGGCTCCAGCCAGCTGTGTCTCCATCTGCAAAGGGGAAAAAATAGCAAAGAGCTCGTCATGTCTTTGACACAGGGCAGGCACTGAGCTGACACAGATTTTTGCAACTGGGAGCTGCCACAAGAAGACTCTGGCACCTCTCACCCCAGAAGCAGCACAGACAGACGCAGCTTTCTTTGGGAACTTTGCTCAAGTTGGCTGGCTCTATTTTTTTTCACTGCTTCAACATATTCTGTTGTTTGGAGTCACTGCAAAGTTTCAGGTCAGCCCTGAACTCTGCAAACCTGCTAGAGCTGTAAGAGAAACACCACTCTGCCATTTCATTGGGGCTGGTAGTGGCAGGTGTGTTGAGACTATCCCTATGTATTTGCTCTGTGTGCAGGTGTCAACACATCCCGTGGTCTAAACTGCTCCTCTTTAGTGTGTGGGTCTGAAAAGGGGCAAGCTGTGCCAGGAGGATGAGCAGCCAGCACTCCCAGGCACGGATACTCTGCTCCATTCATACTGAAACCAATGCCCACGGAAACCCCTTGAACTGGGAGGTGCCAGCTGAGGGGAATGGTTTGTGCAGCAGGTGCTACCCTGGGTAGACCATGAGGTGCAGGGGCTTTCTGCCTGTTTGGAAGTGGGAAGGGACACAGGGTAATTCTGTATAAAATGAACAGTGAAGGGCCTTTTCCAGATAGCTCAGAGAGTAGATTCAGGGAGCGACTGGTCTCTGTCTGGGTTAACCTGGGACTTGCTGGTGCATCCCACAACCATACATGCCCTTTGCTGCCCACTGCCCCCACCCTCTGGTTTGGGCTGCAAAGCTCACACACAGGGAGGGGCAGACTTGAGGGACACATGGGGGATCCCCCTGAGCACCCACAGAGATGCTGCTAGCAGCTTTGGGCAGCCTCACCCCTCAGTAGATGTTCACTTCCAAACCTGGGGACAGAGTTAATGCCTGCAAAGCTTTTCCTTGGCTCAGCAATAGTTTGGCACAGCTGTGATGACAGTGGCTGAGGCAGGAGTAAGCAGTGGGAGAGGATTCCAGCCCTTTGCCTGTATGCCAGCTGTGCAGAAAAGCTGCCCTGGGGTCAGCAGAAGAGACGGGAAATGACACACACTACTTTGGAGCACGGGCAAAGATTTTAATGGGGGAAGCACTGAGCAACTGTCGCACGAGCAGTGAACTCCACGATTGCTCAACTGCTGGCCCAGGGCTCTATTTTAATTCCTCCAGTGGGAATTACAGTTCAGTTAGGGCAGCATGAACTCACCATCTTTATGCACATAGCAAAGGAGCCAAACCCTGTTGCAAAAGCTGAGGAATCCCAGGCTGAAAGTGCCAGCTCTGGTGCATCCCAGGGACCACATGCAGCACTACCATAGGGGCTGCCTGGAGGGGCAGCAGTGGAGGGAGATGGGCTAAAGCAGAGCTTACACCAGGGTCCCCATCCTGCAGCAGGTGGTCAGGGTCAGAGAGGCAGCTCAAGGACGCAGCTGTGCCCTGTGCCAGTTTTCAGACCACTGTGACTTGCCAGGGAGTTTTCAATAGCTCTGAGTTCCTCAAACTCTGATCTCCCTTCTCCTCCCTCTGCTCTGTAGGCAGCCACCTGTGCAACTGAGTGGGCAGGAAGGCAGCCTGCCAGAGACATTGCAGCCACATGGAAGCACCTGCCAGCCTGAAATGGTTAGTAGGGTTGGGATGCTTTGGGGTTGCTTGTTGTCCATCTCATGCCCATGGGGTGGTTACCCTGCAGTCCCTGGATATTTGAGTGCATGGAATGCCTTTGTGTTTCATTTTTTAAGATATAAAACTCTCCTCCGAGACAGTTTTTTAAGACATAACACTCTCCCCTGAGGCATTTACCTCACGTTATTGATGGATGTCTGCTGTCCAAAGTGCCATCCGCCTTCATCCCTCTGCTGCTCTAATCAACCACTATTTTCAGAAACTGAGAGGTGCAGCTCAAGGAAAAGCCTTCTTCCTCATCTTCCTCCATGGGCTGATTTGCAAAGAAAAGGGAAGGATTTCAAGCAAACAGGCAGGTGAGCAGGATGGGGGTCAACACCAACAAGCCTCCCCTGATGGTCCTCCTTCCCTTGCTCCATGGCCCAGAAAGGCATTGTGGATGCTGGGGCTGAGTAGAACAGCCCAGCACCCATCTGGCATGAATTCCCCCATTTCCTGTGCCCTACCATCCCCAAGGTGGGGCAGGGACAGCTCCAGCATTATACTTTTGGCATACCACCTATGGGTCCTGAGACTGGGGCACCCCATTGCCAAAATGCACCAGAAGTGCAATGGAAACCCCACAGGGGATGAGCTGCGAAATAAATGATCCAAATGCAAACTCAGACAAGCTGTAATTCTGATTTCATTCCTGACTGCTCCTGCAAGCAATGTCCCCACGGCACGGCACCCCAGATGCTTTGCCTTTGTTCCTTGGTTTTCCTGACCCAGATTTGTCCTGTGTTTCTTCACCCAGACAGGGCCAGGGCTGGATTTGGCCCCGTGTATGTTGGGATTATCCCTTGCCCCTAGGGGGTCTGCACTGGAGTGGGGTGCCAGGTAATACGTGGGAGGGCAGGGATGAATGGAGACGTGGGAGGCACCTCAGTGATGGGTATTTTGCTGGTGTGAAGGTGCCCTGCCCTGGCCTGACCCTGTGTTTCCTGGAGGCTGTGTCAGGGTCAGGCTGCAGCACTGCACCATGGGGTGACCATTGCCCCAGCTCAGCCCCAGGGAATTGCATTAGACCAGCTGCCACCTTTGCAGGTGGTGGTTCCATAGCCCCACTGCAACCTGCCTCCCCTAACCCCGGAGCAGGAGCCCTTGGCCAAAAGGTTGAGAGCTCCTCAAGCTCCTGACCTCAGCCCAAAATGATGGTGAGTCCAGACACACTGTGGACAATCAGGTGCCCAGGAGGATATTGCTGCTGTGGGGCTTTCTCTGTGGAGCACGCCCGAAATGGCCACATGAGCAGATTTCCCCATGGCAAGCCCCGCTGGAGGCGATGGAAGGACACAGAGAAGCAGAAGCTCACTCATGGCCAGCCCTGCCACTGGAGAGCTGCGCCGCACCAGTTCAGCCCTGAGCTGCCAGAGGCATCGCGCTCTTTCCGGCTTTCGCTCTGCTCTCCCTCCCTCCTGTGGGCACACGGGACAGGCTGGAGCGCTGCCCTGTCCCTCGCTCCTGGGGGAGACAAAGCACAATCCGCTGCTGCAGAGGGGACGTGACTCCCAGGCAGCTCCAGCGCTCAGGGGTTAACGATTTACTGCTTTATGACTTAAAANTTGGCATTTTCAGCTAATTAGTCCGGGAGTTACTGATTAGCTAGAACGTGCCTAGGCCCAAGCAGTGGGTGCTGCACAGCCACCGGCACCGCGCTGACATGCTGGCTGGAGCAGGGAGTTTCACTTTGCCTTCCCGGGAAGTTTGTAGGAACATTCCCCCCGCCGTTTAAAGGATGAGAAGGACGAGTCCGGTTTTGCAGGTTACCAAAAAGGCCACGGACAGAAGTGAAGATGCTCGTGCACACACACACACACACACACACACACACACGGTGTCGGACACCTCCCGTCCCGCTTCCCGCAGCGGGAGCGCTGCCATCAGCCCGGGGACGTCACCGTGTCCCCCCTGCTCGGAGCGGGCAGAGCCGCCCTCAGCAGCGCCGGGCTGCGGCTCCCCGGGGAGAGCAGCAGCCAAGAAATCCCCTCGTCCCAGCCACACCAGTCTTCCCGCTCCGGTGCAGACCCTCCCTTGACCCTGGCACTCACCCGACAGCTCCGGCTCCCGTCGAGGCGGGTCTGCGGGCGGCGGGGCCGGAGGCACTGTTAAATATTGCAGCCGAGTTACTCACTTCTCTTCCTGGACGGCAGCGCAGAGTTTCCACCCACTTCTTTCACCTTTGGTTTCCAGGCTTTCTGAGAAAAGGGGAAGCCGTGGGAGGGAGCAACCGGCATCCCCGTGCCAGGGCCACGGCCCCCAGCAGCCTCTCCTTCCCGGGAAGGGGTGGGTGCCAGAGGGGGCCGTTTTCCCTGGAAACTGCTGGCAGTATCTTGTGCTCGTGGGCCAGCACTCCACGACCGTCTTGGGTTAGGCAGAATTTCCTCCCCAGCCGAGTGGAGGGGGGCACCTGAGTGCTGCCTTCTTGGCACAAAGCTCAAGGCTGGCTGCCTGACCAGCTCAGCCTCCTCCTTTGGGAGTGAAAATCCCCCCCGGGACTCAGATGTAGCCTCACCCCACCAAAGTCCATTCAGTTCCTCCTTTAACGTAGTGCCTTTGCAAGTGAGGACAATGCCAGAGTTGGGGTCTCATACACATCACTGACACCTGTGATGAGCTGCATCCATCCTTAGCTCAGAGAGCCCTGCCAGTAGCAGGTGCTGCCAAGGGCCTGGGAATGTGCCAGCCATCATTCCATTCGGCAGCCAGTGTTTCATCCAGTGGCGTGCCCGTCGGCACCACAGGGAGCTGGCTGCCCTCCCTGGGGACATTGATAGATGATGTTCCCTGGGGAGTTATGGCTAAGCAGGTAGCCCCTACTGGCTGCTGCCAGCTCTGCACACGTGTCTGGTGCGACTCCTTTTTCTTAAAGTCACAATCTCCGGCATTCTGTGAGTGTCACCAAACACACGAACATTGTTTTTGCTCAGAAGTGACGTCAGGTCCCCCGGGGTTCTCCCCTGCCAGCAGTCTGGAAATGAAAATCTGGGGCCCCAGCACTGGCTGTGGCACTGAGCTGATGGTGAGGTGAGCATCACTTCTGTACCACAGTGAACAAACCCAGAAGTAAACTGGCAAATCAATTGATGGGGGATGGCGAGATGCCTCACATGCCTGGCTGCCTGCACCATCCTGCCTGGGCTCAACAGCTGCCCTGCAGGTACAGATAAAATTTACAGAGTGGTTTTGTCTTTTGGAAGCTGCCGTGGTGGTTCTGGAGTGGGAAGCACCTGGAAGGCTCTGTCACGGAGGTGACCAAGCTGGAGCCAGTTTTATCAATGTAAGCCCCCCAAAGCAGGCAACATCAGCAATTCAGGGCCTTGCACTGTATTTTCAGGTGGTTGGGTGTGGTTTGGCTGCACACCTCAACTTTGCACAACTGCCAGTCTCTGCCCCTGAGCTCCATCAAGGGGCTGGACAGGAGCTTTGGCATTGGATCTGTGACCTGAAATATCTCTGATTTCTAATGGTGGGGCTGCCCTCCTGCTCTCCTGCCGCAGTCTCACCCAAACATGGCACAGCTTACAAGCAACCAGCACTCCCTCCTCACAGCCATCACTTTTGGCAGCTCTCAGTGCCACACTGGAGGGCTGGAGATCTCCCTGCTCCTTCCTTGCTGCCTGCTCAGCTCTTCAAGGCAGCACTGCAGCATCAGGGCTGTGACACTGATGTCCCCATTGGGGATGGGGCCTGGCCAAATGCCTCCCTAGCACTGGCTGCATTGCTTGTCCTTGCTGGGTCAGACCTAGGACATCCCTCTGGCTACTACTCCTGATACCTTCCCCAGGCATGAGGGGTTTGCCCTTGTTGGGGTGGTCCTGTGGGAGAAGAGGCAGAGGAACTGCTCTGTAAGGCTGGGACTTCACCCCCGAAGGAGAAAATCCACCTTCCAGCTCTAGGGTGGGGGCAAAAGAAGAGAGAGCAGCTGGCTTTTCCTACCCATCCAAAGAAATTAGGTTAAAATCCTTCACCTTTGATCTTCTGTGACTGCAGAGAAAGCCAGGCAGCAGGACCAGGGTGTGGTTTAGTGTCAGAAATACACCAGTAATTAGAACACCTCACAGTGTTACCGTTGATAGCAGAAAGTAGCCTTAAGGAAGGGCTGATGTGTGCTTTCTGAGTGCCTGAGCCCCACAGCACTGTGGGGTTTTGGATGAAAGCTGATGCAGCTGCTCCTTGCCCCGGGGCAGGACACTGGAAAGAGGACCAGTGAAATGTCTGCAGCCTCCGGGAGTGTCCCAGTGGCAGCCACTGCCTCTGGGGCTGGAGGGGGACAGGGGCTTTCATGGTTATCTGAGGTGGTCATGGGAGATCCAATCTCTTCTAGGTTGCAGCCCCAGCTGTGCACAGCAAGGAGTCTGTGCTGGAGGTGCTGGGAGGCAACAGGGACTGTTTGGCCCTTTAGTAGAGAAGCCCACAGTAGTGCCCAGATACAGGGTCATGCCCAGGCAGCACCTGCTGCCCCTCCCCAGGCAGTTTCTCTCAGGTGTAGACTCACAGATGTCTAACACAGAGCTAATCCCACACTTCAGCCTTAGCCGAGGCTCAGTCCATCTCCAGACTTGAACCTACATCAGGCTTTGTGAGATTTAGTGGCCCCTGTGTGTCTTTTCCCTCTCCTCTAAGCCAGCAAACTGCCTGCAAGCCCCTGTTCCTCCTCTGAGAAATGTCATACATGAGGGAAACCACATCTTTCAGCCTTGCCCATGGGATGAAGTATGTGGTGTTAAGGGACAACTTGGGCTCAGCAGGTGCTTTTTCTCCTGACAGCACAAAGACAGAGATGTACTTGCTGAAAGAGCTGAGCAGCCTTGGTTTGTCCACAGATCCTGATCCTCAAAACCAGATTTGAGAGGTCACACCAGTGGCCTCAGAGCTGGGTGGCAGGACAGGCAGCTTGGCTGGTGCTCAGCCTGTTCTCATCCCCTTTGTTTGTGATGCCAGCCCCGACTGCACACGGAGAGCCTGGAGGGGCCGAGGTGCAGCCTCCACCACACCAAGTGTCCTGTGGGACAAGCTGCTCCTGCAGTGCTGGCAGATGCACTCAGACCTCACAGCCTGGGGGATGCTGGTGTGGACTCCTGGCCTCCACACCACGCACTGAGCATTTGCATGGCTGCAGAGAAGCTCAGGCATAGTTATAACCATCAGTGATGCCCTGCAAGAAACCTCCCTGTGCAAAGGCCTGGCCAGCAGTGGGTATTTTCCTGCCAAGTGGACTTGCTCTGCCTCTCTCCTCAGCAGGGCTTTTTGTACACAGCCAGGGTTTTGCTCAGGCTGTGTTGCTCTGAGCTCGGGCTCCCTCTCCACCTGCCTGCCTGTTTTTAGCCTATGTCATATTTTTGCATCCTTTGAGACCTCCTGCCATCTGGCCACCTGGATAGAAATCTGGTGAGATTTCATGAATGGAAATGAACGGGAGAAATATACAGAAGTTCAGCTGGTGTGACCACCAGAGATGGCATTTACCTCTCTGGGACAACTCCTTCTGCCCCCAAAGAGACGCTGAAAGCAGCACATACCCTATGCAGCTCCTTACTAAGTGTCATCTGCCAGCATAAACCAGTCCCCTCAGTGCTGGCGGCCTCAGCGGAGGCACGGCCGGGGGAAAGGGAGTTTCTTGGGATGTTTTTCCCCTCAAGGTTCCTGTTTCCCCTCTAGCCCTCACCCATGGATGCTGGCAGCCTTCCCCTTTTCCGTATATAGCTTTGCACAGGGAGCAAAATGAGTGGCTGGGGCTGAAGAAGTCTGGGAGATGGAGGAAGGCTGAGGAGAGGGGGGCATGGGGAGGCAGGAGTGCCCCCCTGACCGCTGTTGGCACGGCAGCCCTGCATTCCAGGAGCCCTGAAGCAATTTGGGAATCAAATCTGCTGGCAAGGAAGGGAGGAAAACCACAGGGTTGAGTCACTCCTTGGAAGGTATTTGTAACTGGACAAATTCCAGCCAAATCCCCTTCCCACTGCCTCTGTGTGGGGTGTCAGGGGTGGCTTACAGGAATGGCCACATCCCGTGGGACAGAGCCTCCCTGGCCAGTCACACTCAGCCAGAAGCCGGGCAGCATCCACTGCCGACTTTGGCAGGTTTCCATCAGAAGGCAGGAAGGCTTCCCCGCGGGGGGAAAGCTCTGCTGGTGAAGCAGAAGCGAGAGTGAAGGCAAGTGAGGCTGCAAGGAAGCTGAGCCTCTTCCCAGAAACGGCAAAGTGGAGAGTTGCCTTTCAGAGTCTCCTGAAAGAGTCAGACTGGGGCTGGTCCTCCGTCTGTTTTCATTAGCAAATGGTCAGGATTTGGGATGACAGTCTGCTCCAGGGATTTGGACTAGGAGAGGAGCAACATGCAAGAAGGATGGAGGATTGGGAGCATCCCAAATGCTGACCCAGCACTTGCAGAAGCTCAAGTTTTTGGCAGGGGTGAAAGAGGGGCTGGGGGAAAGGTTGCAGGGCTGGAGTTACCCACGGGTGGTGGGAACTGGCAGGGGCAGAGGGTTCATCCAGAATGATGAATTCTGGAATGAATTTCCACAGGATGGAAAAAGGTTCTCCAGGAACGAAAGGGCCGCAAAAAGGTGTCTAAGAACGTCGTGTTTATTTCCCTTCAGAACCATCTTGGGGATGATTCATCTTCTCCCTATGCTCTGCACCCAGATTGATATTTTCTCAAGGTTTAAATTCCCCTGATGTGCAAAGTCATGTTCCTGCTTGAAAAGACCTTTGCCGGGGATAAGTGCTGTGTGTGGCTAGAGCGGGATGGGTCCTGGGATGTGTCCCAGCTCAGGGAGGTACCTCAGGGTGAGATCTCCGTGTCTGTGTCCGGATGAGAGATTCATTGCACGGTGCGGGAGCTCTATGCACCATCTCGGTGATGTCCAACCTCCTTTTCCTCCCTCTAGTGGTTTAAATCCCGACATTTCCCGGGGCTCCCAGAGCCCCCGGCAGCAGCCGGGGCTGCGGCACAGGCAGTAAGGGGATTGCCCCTGTGCTGGGACAACGGGTAGGTGGCCCCAGTCCCTACCAGCCCTCCTGACAGGGATGCTCCTGCCTGCCCCAGGTCTCACCTGAGAGGAGATGGAGTTTTGCAGGGGGTTTTTGAATTAGGGACAGCGTTACATGTGAAGGGAAGCTTTTCACTGCTCCATACCCGCAGATGTGCGATGAGGAATACCAAGGGAAATGTCAGCTCTTCCCAAAGTAACTCCTTTCAGCCAGCCTTGCAATTAGTGCCTTGGAAAATAAATAAATAAATAAATATTTTGAGCTTTGCCAGCACTTCTCTTTGCAAACGCTGGTCTCGCCGTGTAACTAGGGCACAGTGGGAGGCGAGAGCCAGTTAACTCTGAGCATCCAGCTGTCCTCAGGCAGCCCGAGGCGGCTGTGAGGAGACTGCCCGGGGGAAAGGAGCCCGCAGGGGCGGAGCGGGCGGCGAGCGGTGCCCGGCAGCGCGGGGGGCCCAGTGCCAGCAGCTCGCCTGCATCCAGTGACCCGGCTCCGGGCACACTGGAGCTCCCTTTCCCCTCCACACTCCATAAGCCTTCTGCAGGTGTGCGGGAACCACAGGTTTGCTCCTGCACTCGTGCTTTGCTGCAGGACGGATAGAGATGATGTCGAGGAGGAGGCGCGGAGCTGCTGCTCCCTGAGCCCGGAATCGGGGCTGTGTTGCTCCCGGAAATCCAGCTGGGATCCACCCACTGTTTACAGAGAACAGTGCAGTGAATCATCTGTGCGGGGAAGAAAAACACAACAAACTTGGGCCTTTTTAAGCTTTCCGGGCAAGTGAAAGCTGCTGGGAGAGCACCTGACTGGGAGGAGACTGGGTGTCCTGGGAACAGATGTTAGGGCTGGCTCTGGAAGGATCTGTATCCTGGGACAGAGCACCTGTTTCTACCCCAGCCCATTAAATTTGGGTGGCTAAACCCGTCACAGCTGGCAGCAGCTGTGTTCTGCCCCCGCAAGGGGACTGCAAAGTGAGTTTTCCAGGGAGAGGTCTTGCCTGGTAAGGACTTGAAAACAAATGCATTTCTCTAGATATGAAAGTAGGAAAGCATTGCTCTGGAAATGGGTTTGCTTTAGCAAGGATGGAGTTACTGCATCTGCCTGAACAGAGGGACCTTGGAGATGGCCTGAGGTGCTCCACCTGGCTTGCAGGACACAGGCCTGCTGGGGTCCTCTGATATCTCTGCCAGCCCCCTGGACTGTCCCAGGTGCCCTCTGGCACTGGGCAGATGCTCAGGTAGCTAAACCAAGCCCTCAGCATCACACACAAAAATAATGTTACTTCTATGTGAAATAAATGAGGCAAGGAAAGGTCTTTGTGTCTGCCAAGAGCTGTGTTATCTTCCAGCTGTGGCAGCAGAAGCAACCACTGTCCCCAGGAATGTGGCCTTTAAGCCAAGCTGCCCAGTGCTGTGACCCCAGGTCTGCAGCAGAAAGGGAAGGTGGATTCAATTAGCCCTTGGAGAGCATTTGGGATGGGGTCCTGGCATCATTAGGACCCAGCACTGGGAGATGGTAAGAGCAGACTGATGGGAACTGTCAGCAAATAAAGGTCAGGGCAGGCAAACCCAGGAGCTTGGTGTGGTTCTGGGGAGTAGCTGGGTGTCTCCCAGAGTCTCCTACTCTGGGGTCTTCAGACAGTTGCCAGGCACAGAAGGTAGAGGTAAGCGAGGATACAAGGAGAGAAGACTCCTAAAAGCCAGCAGGGACCCTAAGGAGGGGTGGAGACAGCTTCCATGTGGGTGGAGAAGGGCTGACCTGGCACAGGGGCTGCAGCTGTGATGCCACCTTGGCTGCCAGCCCAGCTTTGGGCCCCTTTGGGGTTAGTGAAGAGCTAGTGCCGGAGGGGACAGGGCACCTGGATCATGTGCAAGGTGTTCAAGTGCACTCGCTGTGACACTGTAGCAGAGACCCCGAGGAAATGTGGGTTTGCATCCCAAGTCAGAGCTGATGCCCCAGTCCAAGGGGAAAATTTCTGCACTCATGGCTAAATTAGGGAGATCAGAAAAAAAATGTGGCCTGATGGGAATGTTACCCTTCAGTACAAATGCAGATATGCCAGCCCTGCATGCTGAGGGAAGGTTTGTGGCTGTAAGGAGCTGGAACAGCAGAAGGTACAGGAGAAGAGAACTTCTGGGCTGACCCTGTACTTGAAGGTAGCTGAAAGCCAAAAAGTTGGAATTTTAATTTTTTTTTTAAATGTGCCCTGGGCCTCAGGGTGCAAAGCTGTGACCTGCTGCCTGTCGGGAGCGGATTCAGGAGTGACAGGTCCTCAGGGCAGAGGTGGAAAGCTGTGCAGCTGTGCAGGGACGTGGCCGCTGTGGCAGAACCGTGGCTGGCAGTGGGCACTAGAGGGCTGCACACTCCCGTCCTTGCTGCCAGTGGTGTCTGTCTGCACAGCCTGGTCTGGAAATGCTGATTAACTTCTGACAGACTCAGTGACCCGGGAGAGATGAAAATAACTTTGAAGAACGGCAGTTTGCCACTACATGGCCAAGGTAGTGATTTTTCTTCATTTCACTTGTGCTTTCCCCAAGCTCTGCTGCTGCCAGGGCAAACTTGCAAGGTGAAAAGAAGTAAATAGTGCATGGGCTTGACGCTGGGGGGTGTGTGATGAGCTTGTCCAGTTCCCTTAGCTCCTGAAAGTGTCTCCAACACAGCCCTTATTCCCAGGAAAAGCTGTGTCCTTTGCAGAAGCAGTGGGCTCCTCAGTTCTTTAGTGTAGGTAAGGAGTGGTGCAGGCAGGGCTGATCCTGCCTCAGGTCTGGGTTATCCACTGGGTTCCCTCCCAGTATGGCTTTCTAGGGAACCTGGCAGCACTGGAAAGGTGTAAAATGAAGGTTCTCTTAGTCTGAGTGATCTAAAGCAATTTTAGAGCAGTGTATTTGTGACCACTTATGTCCACTTCTTTATTTTCCTTTCCTGTTTCTGGCTGTTTTGTTGCCCTGCAGGAAATCCGTGCTGCTTTGGGGCCAGCTGTGGCCCCCTCCACCCAGAATGGTGGTAGACAGAGATGCTTGCCATCTTTCCCCCTGATGGGAAGGTTTAGCCAGGTATCCACAGGTGCACCAGATACCTGACTCCAGAGTTATCAGGGGCATCAGCATCAGTCTGGAAAAGAGAGAGGAAATGATGGTAAGAGGCTCTTGCCTCTGGGGCCGTGGTGCTCATTCCATCGCTGCCTGTGTCACCTACCCTGTGTGGCACCATTGACCTCCCACAGGAGGACACACTGGTGGTAAAGGTCCTGGACAAAAATCCATCGTGTCCATGTTGTAGGAAGCAGATAGGATGGATCCTGGCACTGACTGAACATCTCAAGGGTTGGAATGGGAAGAGAAAGTTTGTGTTTGTGTGCCAAATGTGGTAAGGCAAAAGTAAAAATTGATAGTGTTACCTGACATGTCCCATGGCACAAAGGGATTCAGAAAGGATTCCTGCTGAGAGATGGATTTGTGAGGTATGTGGAAAAGGATTCAAATATAAAATTGGCCTGGAACAACACAAAAAGCTGTCCCACCCAGTTGTCAGGAATATTAAGTGGATCGCTGTCTTCCACCCCAAATAAAGATCTGCACAAGGGACATGTTTGCAATACTTGACCAAGGAGGAGAATTTGGATGAGCAGTATGAGGGGAGAAAAAACTTCAACAAGTTGGTTGGGGAGTATATTCCATCAAAAAACATGAAACAGATGAGTGGGGGGAAAAAAAAAAATGATATAAGAGCCCAGAGAAAAAGAAGGGGAGGGACCTGGAATGGGAAACGTTGCTGCCATTGAATTGCATGTAGAAGGGGAATTGAAATCCCACTATGGAAGAATTGTTGCAGGCTGGTTACCCCCTGTAAAGCTGCCTGTGCCTCACAGTACCTTTGAGAGAGTTACCACATGCACTTGCTATCAAGTTGCATAGCACTGTAACATTTTGCTTCTATTAAATATTTTTTATTGTAGCACCCTCTATTTAATACTTTAAATATATTATGAATTGTGGGTTAGCCAGAGATGTCCTGCCCCACTGCTGTGTTAAGTGCCATGCTCTGGGTGCATTTGCCATCACAAGCCAGTTTCCATTAGGGGCTGGTGGGATGTAGGGGCTCTTAAGCATGGTGTTTTTTGAGGCATTAATTTGAGGTATAAACCACTGGTTTTGACTAAAGTGAATGGGCCACCTATACTTAATCTGGAAAAGGAACATGTATAATTTATGTGTTTTGTAAATAGCACGTGGATAAATATTCAGGTCACTTGAGGAAGATGGGCTATCCTCAAGTATACAGCAGGGACAGCATGAACTGATGCACTCTGCAGGTGTTTGTACACTGACAGAGGTGGATAAAGTGAAACCCCAGTCCTCAAAGGTGAAAATCATGTAGAAGGAAGGCATTTGTCAGAGATTGGTCTCCATATGAGCCCATCAGGATGAGACTTGCCTCATCCTACCTTGTAATAACCAAGTTGGGAGGGAAAGGAAAAAAAAAAATCACTGCTTTTGTCCCCAGAAGTCTGATATAAATGGAGTGTGAAGAAAGAACTGCAGGAATATGTGGGGATGAGGGAAAGTCTGCAGGCATTGCTCAGGGCACTGATAAAATGTAAAGATAAGGAAGGAAAAAAGCAGCACTTGCTTGGGAGGTTAGGTAAAAATCAACCTGCTTCAGTTGCTCCTGCTGGGAGAGTCCAGGGAGAGCATAGTTGGGTCAGGTGGGAGATATTTAAGACTGGTATTATTTTACTGCATGGTAGATGAGTTGTGATGTGGCTTTATAGAAGTACTTGACCTCTGTTTTCCTATGACATGATGACCATATTTACTTGGCAATACTGGTATTGGTGGGCAGAAGGTGTGCAGAGATTCTGCAAACACAAACCCCTTCCCAGTGCCAAACTTTCTGGGAGATGGGCTTGCAGATATAAAGGTAATAGGAGTGATATGAAACACAATTGTCCTTTAGTACAGAAGGCATTTGATCTTTCTAGGTAAAAGCTCAGATTCATTGAGTAAATTTGTATGCAGTAATTGAAGTGTATGAAGTTCTAACAATTTTTGTGATGAGAATATTTTGCTAACACATCTTGAAGAATACTGTGGTCGCAAAGAGACTGATAACAGTCAAGTATAATGGAAGCTTAACTGGAGCTGGAAAGATCACTTCGTGGGGCTGCAGAGAAATGTGGATGTTAGGCACACTGGAATTCAGAAAACAAAACTCAGGTATGTCAAAAGGCTGTTCAGACCTTTCCCAAGTTGCCTGTGTGTGCTGTGCAGCCTGTTGGTTACCTTGTCCCAGCTGCTGAGTGATCAGAGAACAGCCAGAGGGGTGTGGGAGCCACTACTCAGGATTTGCTTTGTCAAAGCACCTTGCTGATTCTAGTGGGAAACAAGAGGCAAAGACAGTATTTTTCTGCTGAACAAAATATTCTGGGTGTGGTGATCTAAGTGAGGCCCCAAAAAGTGACAGGTACTTGTGGGTTCCTTGTCTAATCTCACTGTCAAACTATAGAAGAAATTACATAAAACTTGTATTATCCCTAAAAGGATAATGGGATAGTAAAGACAGATAATGTGTGTAGGATACCCAGGATCTGTTTTGTCTAGGATGTTTGCTTGAGTGGAGCAGAAGGGAGAAGGACCTGAATTTGTTTCATGCCCTGGAATGAGAAAAACAAGGGCTGGGAATTGCATGTGACTCGAGCTGGCATGTGGCTCTGAACAAGCAGCAGTGTGGGTGCAGTGATCAGCAGGGGAACACCCCTGTGGGACTGAATACCAGCTGCCTGTGGGAGCCCTGTGGCTGCAGGATGTGTGTGCATGTGGTTGCAAAAGAAATCCTCCATTTCCTGTTCTGGAGTTCAGCTCTGCAGAACAGGCAGAGACCATTAGACCCCATTGAGTGACCTCCCATCTTTCACAGGACTTGCAATTTCTTCCTGTTTCTCTTGACATCAGCCCACTGATTTATGCTGAACTAAAGTACATATTTTTTCCAAAAAAGACAGATCTGAAGACATTGGGAAATGAGAAAACCAACATTTCCCCTGATAATTTGTTCTAGTAGTTAACCACTGCCACTCTTTTCCTGTTTCTTATTTTTCATTTCAGTCTGTCTGGTTTCTGATGCTAAACATTAGTTCCTGTTATAGATATCAGAAATAAATCAATATGCCCTCTAGAACAGTACCTGCTTCCTTTTTGGAATGAAGGATATGGTAATTAAATCTCTTCAATTTGTCTTGGTTTTGCAGAAGGCTGGGGTTTGGTGCTTTTGCTGCTGTGGAAAAAGCAAATCCCATCCTTCCCTCTTAGCTGGCTTGTGCCTTCTGCCTCACACCCTGTAATGCAGCAGGGAACTGGTTGTCTTGAAATACATAAACCTTTTGTTGCCTGGAGGTTATTTGGAGTTTTCAGTCTGCTCAGCACAGGGCTGTAAAGATGTCTGGTGGTGTGGTGCTAAGCCCAGCATGGTGAAGAGGAGGCTGGAAGAGTTCCAGGTGGGATGTTTTTGCAGCAGAGCCCACTTTCAGGGACCAAACTGCCATCAAGGACTTTTGCTCAGGGAGGCTTTTCCAGTCCCCAACTTAAAAGAAAAGCAAAAGGCCACTGTGTTTGACCAGTGCCAAGCACAACCTGTCTTGTCCTGCACAAGAAACAATAACAGAGCAGTTACAGATGATAATGAAGCAATCAAGCTTTTTTGAGTGTATGAAGGTGAAAAATGCTTTCTTTGCTTGTCAAGAAGATGGTTTTGCTTCCTTGCCTTTGAAAAGCCACATCTGCTCGCTCTGAGGGCAGAAATATAGGGAGAGCAAGCATGTACTGCAAATGTACACCCTGACCCTCCTGAAGGGTTTGGCTGATAGGAAGAGGAAACATGGACAGAGCATTTGAGATAAATGTTTCGTGCAGGATCAACCCAGCTAAGTCAAAGGTGAATTAACTTACAGAAAGTCAGCTAATTGGAAGCACAATTGAATAGCTGGACCTATTGGTGGGAAAATGCTGGCAGATTTTGTTTCTACACACACATGCTCATTTCAGTCAAAACAATCTGGATTAGCAAAAAAATCTATTTAATAAACCAGAAAAAACTACTTTGATGGAAGGAGAAGGAGAATGAGGAAGGAGAGCTGAGGAAGTGGTGATATTTAGCAGAGGGCAGAGAGGAATGAGCTGTCTTGCAAAGCTGTGACTGATAAGGAACATGGATGAAACTGATTGGATTGATTATAGTCTTCTTGTTACAAGTTAAACTCTTCCCTAAGAAGGAATCAAAGGAAATTCCATTGGCACAGTTGAGGGAAATGTAAGAATACCTGCCAAATTATAACCTTTACATTTTTGTGGCCCATTTAATGAAGCTGTAAATGATTCATGCTTTGTGTGATTCAATTCTACCATTTCATAGTTTTAACAGAAGAAATGCTTTCTAGATGAGTTCATGCTGCATCATGTTTTGTGTACTTTAAAAAAATCTCAATTTCTTCTAGGCTATTATGTGAAAACAGATTTTAAGAATAAACAGGATAAATAAATGTTAATAATTACAAGTTAATTATAAACTGTGGCTGTCGCACAATATCAAATTAAAGGCATAGCTGAGGTCCAAACCATTTCTTTATCAGAGATGATATTCAGATAATCAGACTCAGCTAACCTGTTGCAAATACTGACCTTGTACCTACAAATGAAGTTTCTAAGGATTAAAATGCCAAAGGGTGTTTTGGAAGGTCACTCATATTTCCCAACGCTTGTTTTAAAAGCATGCCAGTTTATCTTAGCTCAGGGCTTGACCTCTGGATCATCACAGATGCCAGAGTCAACAGTTCATCATTAAGACACTGAGAAAAAGGCCTAAGGGTATCCCAGGGTTGCTGGGCAGTGTCAGTCTGGAAAGTTTGGTTGGAAGCAGCAAGCTGTAGTGGAGTGAGCCTGTTTCAGCAATGCTCAGAATGATGAAAACATGAAGTAGAGCACGGGGGAAACCATCTCTCCTTTCCAGCCAAGCTGGGGATACTGAATGTATATACATCATAGTGGGAGAATTATTGGCATGAAGAGTGTTGTCTCCATATTTCTTCTCAATTTTCTCTCCGACAGGTGTTACTTGAGATTTAAGTGTGCTTATGTTCTATTTGATTTATCAATTTAACTTAGTTGTCACTGTGCCCTGCTAATCCAACATTTGCAAAAAGCAGGTTTATTTCTTTGAATGCTGTGCTGCACTTTGCTGCCTGATTACCCCATGACTTGGTCACTACAGTGTATTTACACATAATCACTATGAAGAGCGACTCCAACTGGAATAAGTACACCTGAAACCACTTTCAAGCTACAAGCTCAGAAATCCCTAACAGTGTGGCCCTGTGGAACAGAATTTGGTGAGATATATTTGCCTATTTGTGTATGTGCCATGTAAGTTTAGGTGCCTGTCTTGACTTGTAGCCTGCAAAATTGATGTGAGACATTTTTGCACCTAAAATGCACCAGTTCCTGGCCATTTCTACCTCTCCTGTGCTCACTTGTACTTAAGGTGAGTTACTGAGAGTATGCTGCCAGAAGAGCAGGATGTATTGCCTAATTTTTTCCAGGAGTCTGGCCAGTGTTCAAGGGCATTCAAATGTTTCATCCAGAGTCCACAGAGTGGCCTAAAATGACGTTTGTAGAGTATGTTTGTTAAACTTGTGAATTTGGGAGGGATGGTGAGCACTGGAAAACAGAGTCAGGGTAAAAAGTTATCTTGAGGAATAGTCTCAGGAATGCATTGGTGAATGGCACAAAGAATTGCAGTGAGTTAACACAATGCACTGCAAGACTGTCAGATGGAGAGTGACTGTTTGGCAACAGCTCTGCCAGAAATGATCTGCAGGTCACGTCAAATCAGAACTGTATGTGAGGGGGGAACCCCCTCTTCCTCCTGTGTGAACACAAGTTTATCCTGTGGGTATGGAGACATATTTCTGCTATAGTGGGGCTCCTGTGGGAGTACGGTGAAAGGGTTTGCACTTTGTTCTTTGGGAAAGCTGTGAATTCCTCAAGGGAATTCAGAGGAGAACAATTAGTGGTGTGCTGTAGCAGTACTTGATCTCTTTTAAGTGGAAATAGTTCTGGCCAACACCCTGTGCTGTCCAGTTTTGTGCATTTCTAGCAGTGATTTGGCTTTAGATATCCAAGGAGGAGCCTACAACTCATCCCTGCTCTCTGACATGGCCCAGGATGGAGGAGCTGGCTGGAGGGCTGGACTGGGATGAGATGTGTGCTGCATTTGCTGCTGTAAAGAAAATTAATGCAGCGAGACGCAATGTGAATCTTAATGAAAAGGGAAGTTTAGTTTAAAGAGAACTTATTTTCCCCACTCACTGTCACATGTTTCAGTCCCGTTTTCACACCCTTATGCTTGTGGATTCCAAGACACATGCCAAAATCCATGAGGACTACTTGCATAACACTAAGGATGTGATGCTGGCTTTTAAATCCTTGTTCCATATTTTGGGTTCCTCTTAATGATGCTAGATCTAGTTTTTAAGCTGGTTTGAACCTATTTTTAGAATGTAATTTAGTTAAGAAGTCCAAGTTATTGCAGTGAATTGTCTCTCTAAGAATCTTTCTTCCTCCATAAGTCTCGGACAAGGTGGCAACAATTTTTCCTATTAACATCTCTCTTCTGCTTTTACAAAGCCTGTTCCCCTCTCACCAAGCTGTGATGATGCCATTTCCTCACTGAATCGACAGCTGTGTCACTCCCTGGATTCTAGGTGAATTGGCTAGTCCTGCAGACTTATCTGGTTACTAAATAAAAAACCCTTTAAAGGAGATTTGCTAGTGCATGCCACTTTTGATATATAGTCTTCTATTTGTTCACTCACAGACATGGAACTTAGATTAAAAATAGTAGAAAGTCAGTGTAAGGGGTTTTACTGAGTGATTGCATGTCTAGCTTTTGAAATATAACAGTGTTTCCTCATTTTGGCCAGATGTCACATGTCCTGACTGCTTACCTCTGATGGAGATTGTGACTCTTATTTCCCTGTCCCAGCAGGCATTTCCCTGTTAATTATTCTGAAAGCTGATCAGCCCCTAGCTTCATCAGAACTCTGATTGTGAAAGAATTATAATATTTAAGGCTGATTCAGGAATTCCCTCAATCTTGGCAAAAGAAATATCTTTGAAAGAGCTTGGTCACAGCATAATATGTAACTGGAAGAAGATGAGAAAGGTTTGGCAACTTGATTAGCTAACTGAACCTACCAACTAAAATTTTTGTTGCTTGTTATGCAGAGAGCACCATGTTCATGTTGTGGAGAAAAAGAGAAACAGTGATAAGCTGCTGAAGGACAGCCCTTTTCTTTGCCTGCTAGCAGTGGGTTGTCCTTCATCTTTTCTTTTTGTGTTTGACCTTTGTGTCAAGAATTAATCTTTACAGAAACAGTCAGTGATTAACAGGAAGTCTTCGCAGAGACAGCCTCCATGGAAAGGGAGCATCAAGGACAGGAATTAGCTTTGGTGAATGTTAACATCATGGATGTCTGCTGAAGAAGCCACGGGTGAAGGCCATTTCCATTTTTAATTTACTTAAGCTATAAGCCAGACTTTTCCTTGTAGTCATGACAGAGGAAATTTGTGTGTGTGGTTACATGGCTATTGCCAATGAAACTTTAAGTATTGAGAGACCTGGAACTAATAACGTTGGAATACTTGAATAAATAAAAAGTAGGGAATAGAATAGATGGAGTTTAACTGACATAAATTGATTTGAAGTTTTCCATGAAAATGGTTGTGGGAATGGGTATGCATGCCAGGAGGATCATTAGTGTTAAAGTGAGCAAACTATGTACTGATTAATAAATGTATATTAATGGAGTAGGATTATTATGTACAGACAGATATTTTCTACACACTGTGTCCCCTTGACATATCAGTGCAGTGCTGCCAGCTTTTTGTCCAGTCAAAAAAAGGATCTGGTGTGCTAGTTGAGTTCTACATTACAATTCCCTGGGTAAAGCAGGCCCTGAAAAGCAAAATACTTCACAACCTTGAGAGACAAACCCTCTCCGCTGATTAAACTGTGAATTGCAATTGGAAGTGGTACCATAAATATTGTCTCCAGATGTTTACCTAAAGGAAAGTTTAGTCTTCTGCTCCATGAGCTGTATGACAAGGTATCAGTGTCTGCTTGGTAAAGGAGGTGTAAATTGGTTCCTGAAATGCACAGCAGGAAGTGTCTGATCTGATAACATCTGGGAATTAGTGAGAAAGGGAGAGATTCTCCAGAAAGATGGAAGGAAGGAAAGGAAGGAAAGATGGATGGAAGGAAAGGAAATCAGGAACGCCAAGAAAAGTCTGTATCTGAGCTCTACTGTAATTTGTGGCTGTGCTGAAACCACATGGCAAATTGGTGAAGGGAATAAAGAGCAGCCGAGGCAACCCCAGGCAGGAAGCTGAGTCTGGAAGTGCCTGGAAGAGTAAATCAGCCTGATGAGTTTACACAGGCTTGGCTCAGACATGTTCATGTGAGGTGCTGCCATGCTTCTGGCTTTGAGCTCAGGTATATGATTCAGTCAGAGGAAACCAGCCTAAGTCTAAAAAAACCATTATTATTATTATTATTATTATTATGGTTTCAAAAGAAGTGTTTTTCTGCTTCAAAATCCCCAACCTGCATAGTGCTCAGCAGCCCCCTTTACATGTGCACCACAAAGAATAATTGCCTATTTCAGAACACTTCCACATGAGACTGGGCTTTATCCCTTCCATCAGTTCCACAACTTTTTTTAGTATGTGTTTTCTCCCAGGAAAAACAATGAAAATCTTTAAACATTTCCTTTCTCTTTCTGAGAACTGACCTTGAAGCCAGTGGCACATCAGTGTCTCTCTGAGAAAACCACTGTGGTCAGCTCTTCCTTCCCTACTGGGTAAAGATGAGTGATGGCATGTGTGTGAATCTTGATAGAATAACTGAATTACTGTCTGGATAATGATCTGATATTACTAAGTTGATTACAACAACTTAATAAAAGTTATGGTAATAGATATTGATTGATCTCTTTCCACACAGACTGTATTGGGGAAAAAGCAGTTTACAACACAATCTCAAGGGGGTAACTTGTGATGATACTAGTCTTTCCCTTACCTGCCACTCCCTGTGGTTCCTTAGCAAAATCTTCCTTTTCAGTGAGCAGCCTCACTGCTTGTGTTTGCTTTTATTCTTGTACTTACAGTTATAGGAGAGTTTCACAGTCCTCTGCCACTTCAGAAATCCATCCTTACTTCCCATGATAAACAGCTTCACCTTGCCATCACCAATGCTGGAATTCGATGTTCTGTTGAAGCTGCTCTATATCCAACTCCTTGGTTGTCTTTTAGAAACTCTTTATGACTGCAGGTGACTTAACTGCAGAAATGGCTCTCTCTATTGCCGTTTTCCATGATTAAAGTATTAAACTTGAAAGACAAAGCAAATGTTTATAGGACTTCAATTTCATCTGCTTCTTCAATGTGTTATAAAAATATTTCTGGAATTCCTGGATAACACTGGGCATGAAACTTTAACACTTTATTAGTGGTACTTCATACATACACTACAGTCTTTTCAAGCAAATCTATACAACATCAAGTCAAACTATTCTCCATTTGTTGCTCAAGGAAATTACACCCAGCATCAACATGGATTTACTGTAGTGTTGTGCACAGGTCTAGAAGCGTGTTGTCAAACAGTGGGATCCACTCTAGGAAGGTTGTTAATAATAGTCACAGGTGGTCCCTGGGACAGAGAGCTTGCAGCAGAATTTGTGTAGGAGGGGCTCAAGCAAGGAAGAAGCAGGTGCATGTTGTGATGGCAGCCAGTGTTTTACGCTTTTTAAGGCTGAGTTTAAGAGACCAGAAATTACATGGCTCAAAACTTTTCAAAAACAGAGACTGAGGGATGGGCATTGTTATAGACGAGCCACCAATTAGAATTTAGTATAAAAAGGATTTATTGATTACAGAAATTTAGGATAAAAAGACCACGAGCAAAATGGGAAAGTGTTGAGCCTGGGAGTCAACACTGGTGAACAGAGAAGCACACCTCTCTCTTGCCAGCCTCCTCTGTCCACGATTTGTCTGTCTGTCCGTTCTATTTTTATACCCCTTA